>JABXJD010000012.1:2152500-2325000 GCA_013375575.1 Percina caprodes
AAACAACACTGTTCACGTGCTTGTTGGAATCAGCAATGGAATACTGAAGAGTATGTTGTCGCTGATTAGGGCCGTGTTCTTAGCTGGCATATTAAAAATCGAACAGCTGAGCACTGCCTCATCACAATAACTCCTATTTGGCAACACTTATTTCCATTCAGGCCCCTTTTCACCTTGCTTTTACAGAGCTGTTGTGTAGCTTGTGTGTCATTGTGCAATTGCCCCTGTGTGTTCCTACAATGGTGGAGGTTAGTGGGGCCAGCCAAGACGGCAAAACCATTCTCCTCTGCCTAACAATGGCCACATGTATCCGAATTGAATGTGGCTTTTGATACCTATTCTGATTTAAAAATCATTGCTATAGGCATATCCAGTGGGACACCTCCAGTCTAGCCTATATGTCACTCTGATTTGTATCTCAGTGCTTACATTAACAAGGTGGCCAACACCAACGTACCATTACCTGGGTTTATGAACAGTATATCACACACCTGTACTCAGCCCAGACATGGTTTTACTGAGGTGTCTGTGTTTCTTTGGCAGACGCGTCCCCAGCCAGACCCCGGTCTGACGAACATTTGGGCGGTCAGGCTAGACGTCTAGGGGAGTGTGTGGTGGCCTGGACAGGCCAGAGACAGGAAAGAGGACTTCTAAATCAGCCAGCAATCCAAAGGCCTTCAATAAATCCTCCAAATGGGCTCGGGTGGAGGACGTAAAGCACACCTGCAAGACTTATGTAAGTCTTATTAAACCATAAATTGCTAACACCAGCCCCACGCTGGAGCTGCTCCTGGCTGGAATAAATCTTAGCGAGCGCCCAGTAAGGAGAAAGAGAGAGTGAGAAGGAGAGATAAAGCGGGTGAGAGAGAAAAAGATATATTAGAGGTTAGAGGTAGTGCGAGTGAGGAGGATGATACTTAAGGTCTGACAGCAAAGCAGTCAGCAATTTGATGATAGAGCAGACAATACCGGGCTTTGATTGGAGTTAACATCTACCACTATAGCTGCGTTAGGAAGAGGGTGTTTTAGGAACCCCTCTTAGAATGTCATGCTCACAATACTCTTACTGTATTGCACACATTTTTTGGTCAACTAACTATTAATCCCCAGACAGATCATCTTCCCCACACATTCAGGCCCTGCATGGAGTAACTGTTAAGCAGTCACAGAGACCAGTGTGAGGAACATGGGAATATTTGTAGGAAATCAGAGTTCCTGAGCTCCTGAGCCCCGGTGAGTTCCCAACACACCCACGCTCTCCTCCCTGCCTGGTTGTGGGTCCTTGAATTAAACATCAAAGCACACAGGAGCATAGTGCCCAACTGCCATAAATAACAGTGCGCTTGGGGAAGGGAGGGGAGGATGTTCAGATGGGAAGAGAGCAGGTCACCCGATCGCTCATACACATACTGTCAAAGCAGATTCATTTGTTCACAAAATGGGTGATGTTGTGTGAGGTTATTGATTTCCGAATGCCCATCTGTCTTCTCTGAGGCTTTGGCAAGCAGGCTCTGGCACTACCAGCTTCAGGTTTTCCCCTTATTAGTCTCCACAGCTCAGGTGGACAGACGGGAGATGTGCAGCAGGTATTGGAAACAAATGGGGGGTGCACTGTGACACCTGCTTACACACAATGATTTCTGGCATGAGAGCAAAACTCACTGTTATGATTATTATTATTTTGGAATTTTTGAGGTGTTTTATTTCAGGCTAACCTAGAACAGACCATCACATAATCACAAAACTTATAAATGTCAATGACGTTTTACAACATTATCTGTTTTTAATACATTTTATTTTTAAATATAGAATATCCACCTTATATGGTTATTTAAGCCACATCTTTTAAATCTACATCTTAAGAATGTATTGGAAAAACAATAAATAGCAATAGTTTTCCACTGCAGATAGTCAATCTAACCTCAAACCCTCAATGTAGGTGGAATTCTAAGCTGATCTAAGAGGAATCTCTGTACTGAGTTTTGCAGGCTGCCATTTTGTGAAATCTGGGTCAAGTGAATAAAAAACTAGGTCATTATTAATCATAGCTTGTCTATTTATAAATGACAGGTTTGCCCACATTGTCCTGTGACACGCTGGTGACAATTCTCTCTGATGAATCAGTCTGCAGTATTTAAACTCCACCTTTTAGTATTGTCTCAGCTTGCTTGGAATCTTGACCGAGGTGATAGATAAAAAAAACAGATCAGGAGTTGTGGATAGAGGCACACGTTCCAAGCGGCATTAGTTCTAATCAAAAGGCAATACTTATGGGTGAAAATCCATGCTGAAGGTACTTCATTGTCACATACACATGGCAAATTTCATTCTTAGCATTTAACCCTTCCCTCAAGCCCAGGGACCAACTCCAGCTCTGAGCCAGTTGATGTGCCTAGGACATGTTTTTTGATGGTAGGGTGGGAAACTGGAACACCCAAACCAAACTTACAAACTCCACATAGAAAGACCCGGAACAAACCCTGGATTTGAACTCAGAATCTTCTTGCTGTGAAGCCACAGTGCTAACCATTGGGCCACCATGTTGTGGTGATTAACATCTCATTTGTCACAAACACCTGCATACACAAGTTCAGGCCCACCCTCAATCTCCTCCTCTCACTAACTAGTCTAGAAGTCACAGTGTACCTCCATGTTGAGCTTTGGAGTGTGGAGGGCAGGCCTTCAAACATGGGGCCCAGCTGCTGCTGTGTATTTTTGTCAGCCAACACACACCCATTGGCATCCCTTGGTGTTTGCTCTTGTGGAGGGCACATGTTACTGGGTAAATTATCATAGCGACGGTAAACAGTGTTTTTATGAGGGAATGTAGCTTGGTTGTTATATTTGAAGTCTGTGCTTTGTATACTGCTGTGCTATTAGGACAGATTGAGGATGTTTGCGCCTGGTGTCTGCACTCCACCCATGTGGGTACACACACACACACACACACACACACACACACACACACACACTCACAGTGACAGGCTTAGTTGTAGTTTTGAGTCTTAAATGGCTCTTTTGTTGTTTTCGTCATAACAAAAAGAAAAAGAAGACATCACAGCTTAAAGAGTGCTTGTCAGTGTTACACTCATGCCAGTCTCGGGGTAAATGCAGATGAACAGCAACAGCAGGGGAGGAAAGACTGAACTTAGAAGTGTAGAAGAAGAACGTTATGCACTGTAAAAAAATGTATGTTGTGTGCTTCAATAAAACTGCAGTCAATGGAGAGGCTAGAGCTTTTAATTCACCCTGATTGGGCATGCAGACATGAACATGACGTCTGATAAATTGCTTTGCATTCGTAGCAGCTGAGTCATGATGCAGCTTGATAACAAGGTAATCAGATAATGATGAGTCAAACAGATGAATGGCTAGAAAACGGAGTTCACTTTTTAATTAAACTCATTTGAACCAGGGATAAGGGTCTCATAAATTCTGCTGACACCAAGGTATCTCTTAAGACCCATTTGGGTGCCATCTTGGTAACACTTCCTCCAGACAGTGAGTTTGTGACTAACACAAGTATTCTTTTGAGAGGGGAGTGTTCTAGATTAAAGGATGTTTGTTTATGAAGTGTTTCCAAAGCTCAGAGAAAAAGTATGCTTTCTCTCCAAATGATAACATCGCTCATCTGGTATACAAGTATAATTTCTTAAAGACAATTTGGTGTGGGAACTGTTGCCCCTATTGTTGTGATCTCTTGCGTAACAATACAGTGGCTGGTGCTTTGATTGTCACTACAGTCTTTACTAGACTAGATTTGCCCATTCTAAACTGGTAGAGTGCTCCATCTTATTTATGAATGGAGGAAATGCAGGGAAAGAGGAAATAATGATGATGACATTCTTCCAACTTTTCTTTTTTTTTTTAACCCCAATTACCCACTAATGCGAGATAAAACCAGAAAAATGGACAGTCGTTAAGTGTGGAGCCTTCCCCAATGGCAAAATCATTCTTTCCTAGCCTCCCGTTCTTTGGATGGGAATAATCATGTTTTGTCCCAAACACCTGCGCTTCAGTTGCCCTGACCTGCTGCCCAAATGAGTGCAATTAATGACAATTACCCTCCAGGTGTCACAGCATAGACATGTACTGATAGGGGCCTATCTGGAGGGAGCATGCGCTTGTCCTCCAAGTAAATATGTAATGATAACAGCTGTAACACAGTGGGGTGGATGGGGGGGGGCACAATTGATACCAGTGCAATCTATTTTTGTTTGCCTCAGCTCCACATTAACCAGTCCAGACAAACCAGAATGAATAGACCTGGATGTTCCCTGTGGGGCGGAGGGGTGTTGACTGGAGGTTTTGGAATTCTTGATCAAATGAAGATCAAGGCAGATGTGGTCTAGAAATTGTTTCTGCATTGGATTTGTGTTTTGGTGAGATAACGTAATTTGTTTTGATAGGTCTATTCAAATAAAAGAATGTTTCTGGTCTCATTTTCATAATGTTGGCCACCATTCCTGGTTATAACAACATCATACTCATCATACTCATACATACTTCTGGGAACGCAGCCAGTCAGATGTAGCGAGAAACATGAGTGGTCAGACAATCAATCAGGTTTGAAACAAACACCTTGGTTTACCAACCTTAATGAAAGAGAAAGCAAAGGCAAATAGTAAAGGTATTGCCAAAACTGTGAGTTGTAAAGATTATTACAGTTCAAAGACTGAGATTCAACTTTTACCTACCTAGATGTAGATGTGCAGACCAGTAATCACTTCCAATACTTCCCAAACAGATACTTCTGTTAAAAAATACTCTGGTAAAAGTAGAAGTACTAATTTAACTTCTTTACTCAAGTAAAGGGTAACAACAAAGCTACCTGAACCACACAAATGTTACTGGAGTGCAAGCTGAGAAACTTCAGTGGACATGAAAAAAGGCTCTTTATAGGCCATTACCTACATTTTAAATGTATATCTGCTATTAGGCCTGAAACATCACATATATGATTACTATGACAGACTGGGTTAATACGATTCTGACTAAGCAGCAAGATATGAATTCATTTGTGATTCTGTGAGAATTCACAGATCCAGTTTCTCTTTTTTAATCTTCCCCTTAACATTTAAAGGAATTTACATGTATGTTTGCTCAAATATGTCATTCTTGATGCCTACTATCTCAAACATCTCTCTCAGATAATGCAAACGATGATTGAGAATGGCTTGTCTGCCGAATCTCTGGGATGAGTTCATTCTACTACGTGGTAACGTTACCGCCATCAAGCCGCTATGATTTGCCGTGAATTGTTGTTGCTGAATCTGTCAAGTCATCTTGTAGTGGTGCAGAAGTTCAACGAATATTCCCATTCAATTAGATTGAATTTGGTATTGATGACACGAAAAATAATAACTGTAACTCAATTTTTTTTGTAATTATTTGAAACTAAAGTAATGAGCCAATTTTGTAAAATATAAGAAGTAGAAAGTCTCGATATTTGTGTTAAATTCTAAGGAGTAAGTAAGAAATAAGTAAGTTAGTAAAAAGTCGGCACAAAAATAAATAGTAACAATCTAACAATGAACAATCTACTTGAGTACAGCAACAAAGTATTTGTACTTCGTTACTTCCCATCTCTGGTGCACACACAATGTTTTCCTGTGTAAAGTGTGATTATGAGTAACATTCCATGTGTGCTGACTTTTGGTTTAGCTTCCGGTAAAAGTGGTTTTGATTATCTGTTGTATTTACTGCCCTTTGGACTTGTTTGCCATGTTTCCAGATTTTAGCAATTACTTCATCATAACTGATATAAATATTGCAGAAACAACCAAAATAAGACCCATGTTAAAATAAACTGTAATAGTCCTTGAACAACCCTGTGGAAAGTTTTATTAACATCAATGGATGTTTAGAATTTGATAGTGCTGAGACATTAACACCTGTAGTAAAAGAAACATTAAAGACTGCAATCTTTGAATACTTTGAAATCAAATATGGGCCTGATACTGTGTGTGTGTTCTGTAAATTGTAGCCACCGTATAAGCTCAGGCGTTTAGCCAATTTCCCTGTGTGAAGAAAGATTTCTCAGGTGCAGAAGTCAACTTTAACCCTCCTCCTCCTGTGGGTTCAACGTCATCTCCCTCTGAACCTGCATTAGCATAAAGGTATTAAAATGTGAATAGGAATTAATTTGGACTTTCCCCTCCATAGGAATTAATGGAAGTTTGTTCTGCCCGTACCCCTCAGATGGGTTGCGCTCCTCCACAGTCCATAAATATTAATATTAATACGGCATCACATTTAAAGGTAGCGGTTGGCTGAAGCCGTATACAGAATATTATTAGAGATCACGATACGTTTCTCATGAGAAGTACAGCTGAGTGAATGCATTGCCTTGCCGTTGTGATCTGTAAAATCCAATCTTCATACAGCACAAAAAGTTATTTTCAGAGAGACTGAAGATTAGCAGGGCCGAATGGCTGCTGTCTAAAGCCATTAGGCAGGTGGGGATTTTTTTTTCTACCCTAAGTTGAGAGAGAAGGGCCCACATCTTCTGATACTGATTCACAGTCGCAACGCTGTAGCGCTATTGTCATGCCCGAGCAGATCATCTCGGCAGATAACTATTATCACTCGTCTCACCGCATCGCTCCAGTCTACTCACCCACATAATACAGACCACAGAAGTTTTTGACACTCTTCCAAATCACTATATTCACCTTCTTTCTTTTCTTGCATGGTCTTTGTCATTTCACTGTGTGTGCTGCGTATGGTTGTGTCACACATCTTCAACAGTAGTGAGGTTACTCCAAAGCTGGGGCATCCGAACCTCGGTTTGTGTAACGCACTAATGAATCATCTATGGAGCAATTAATAGATTTAAAAGAATATGCAGTAGTTCAAGACATCATTTCGGCCACTGTGGTTCATTTCTTTCTCTCTCTGACTGAAAGTTGCATCAGTTTGTGAATATACTACTATTATTGTTTTGGCCCAATGTCTGTTGAGTTGTCTGAAGCAAAGAGTGAGAGTTACGTCAAAATATTCAGCAGGTCCTCTGCTCTCCTCTGTCTTCCTGCTTGAAGGGTGCTGATTCTGACAGGTTACAGTGGGCAAGGTGAGACAAGTTAGTGCTGAACCCGGTGAAGGAGGGAGGATAGAGCTGGCTTCAAAGTCCCAGTGTGTGGGTGAAAGCTGCATGCTGCCACCCCAGCAAGCTCAGTCAACAGTACCCGCCTTTAATCTTTGCTCTGTAATCTTTACTCCTCTCACATTTAGTCAATACACTCTCACTTTGTTCTTGGAGGAAGTAGGGTGTGAGGCTGAGAATGCATGATGTAAAAGAAAAGAAAAGCACAACACAATACACAAATCAATTACCAGGGGCAGTGTGGGTATGGCCAGCTTGACGTAAGGTCAATACCATTTACATGCCGAATGATAATAGGCCCAGGCATGTTTCTTTGAAATGCTAAGCGTTGTGACATGGTGATAATTGTGTTGACAAGAGCACAATGCAAGTACTTACAAGACTAGACAGACAGAACCATGGAATCATTGTGTACAGAACTCAGCAGCTTACAAAACATTTAAGGAATAAAACACAATATTTAAGGTATTATTTTATGTTATTGTTTTGAGCTATTTAAATTTGTACCTGGCCAATATATAGTACCTGCTAATAATGCAAACCAAGCAAAGATTGTTTTGTGTAGTGAACTGCCTTAATCCCTTCTACCAGCCTGTGTGGAGGTGTGCATGTTGTGGTAAGATGGGGTTATATTTGTGCATCAGGTCATTCATGTAGCGGGCTGGTCCGGGTCGGCCCACTCCCCTCTGAGAGCCTTCTCATCAAGCCAGCCTCTCCTTTGCCACCCTCTTCCCCACAATCCCCATAAACTCTCATAATTGCCACATTAAACTTGAGTTTATTATTTTTCTCCAGGTGCAGGTGTGCAGATGATATGAGCCCCAGGTTGCATTTACATACAAATTGAAGGTTTTTATTAATCAGGCAGGCAGCAGGAATCAAACGGCAACACTCCATCAGCCCTTTAAATACATTTGGTGACATTTTTACCCGGCATTAGCATGATAGGGCAAGCAGAGTATAATGTACCAATGATTGCTTTTCCATTGAAAGCACAAACGGTTTCATTTTTCCTGTCATCTCAAATAAGTGTTAAAGAGGGTTTGGAGGCTATTGTGCGAGCGCCGTATGCTGGGGACTTGGGACCGCTGATGGCCATATTAAATAACCATTAGTGCCTGAGCTTAGATCATTGTGGCATCCGCCTCCTCTGAATTTATCCTGTGATTTCAAATGAAGGCAAGCTGTGCCAGCTTTCATAAAGTGCTGCAGCCCTTTCCATTTTTCCTCAAACTAAATGCATTACAACGGTAATTTTGTGACTGTTAAGATAACTAGCGTTAACAAGCACTTAATTAAAATGTACAATAAATAGCCGTCTGCAGTCTTATCTCCCCTCCAGAGCGACGCTGGTAGGAGGCTCCAATGCTCAGGCCGGCTGTTCCCCAGCTCGTTTGCAGATTAATTGCTTTTCTGTCTGGCGAAGCCTGCCTCTTCTGCAGCCAGATCGTAAATAGCCAGATAGGGAGTTTATCAATCAGGGCTCTCTACCTCACTGATCTCCCCCACACAGCCCTGTCTGTCTGACTGTCTGTCTGCATGTACATCTTCTGCTATCAGACAGACTTTCCATAAATAAACTTCCAGAAGCTTCTGTTGTGCTAAACCTTCAATTAGCGAATGGCTTTTATTTTCAGTGTAGCTGAATGTGTGTTTATCTGTTACACGTTTTACTTCATGTGTGTGTACAAGTGATTAAGTATTTACCTATTTCTGTCCGAGTTTGCTCTGCATAGGGTCTCACACAGCACGAGTATCTTTGTTAGCAGTGTAACAAATGAAACTTTGTTGATACAGGACTTGTTTTTGTAACCTTTACGGACACCATATTTATGTCTGTCTGCCAACAAGCTTATACCTACTTTATGGCAGTGCCTGTTTATGTCTATACTTACTGCGTACAAATGGGCCTTGAGTGAATCGCAGAGGTTAATCAAACACAAGCCGCACATAAAAGTATCCAGGGGTTGTGTGAGACAGGACAGAAGCGAACAGAGAGTATTTACAGTAATAAAAGTTAACAGCGGTCAGCCCCTTGGGATCGTATTACTCCTCAGACATGTGGCTGCAGCTCTCCCCTCACAGCTTTATGGACTTATGCCCGCGGTAAGCAACCTGCCATCCCCCTTGTTTTTCAAAGGGAAGAAAAGAAAACACGTGAAAGCAAACTCGGCTGCTCATAGCCTGCTGCCCCCCTCCCACACTGCAGCTCCCTCTCCTCTGCCGGTGTCCCACCCTTAACCTCTGGATGATAAATCTGCCTACAGAAGCCGTGAGGGGGAAGCTACCAATGCTGAAAGACCCCCATGTGTCCTCCATGACACATCCTGTTTGTGTAGTCAGGGCTTCAACTAGTGATCTTTACGCTCATAATTCACTCAAATGACACTTGTTCCCTTACTATTTTTATATCTGTACATTTAAGTGTTGAATGAACGCTGGTTGTGGCCATAAGCTATGCGATTTTTCTATTACTTATAAGGATGTAAAAGCTGCAAATCTATCCATTAAACTTAACATATGAGAAAAAAACAATAGGTGCTCAAATCAGCACATAGAGAAACTTTCAATAGGGCAACTAGCTGCAAAGTTTTCATTATAATATTTATTTGTGTAGGATTTTGCAGTTTTCATGACAGCAGTCCACTGTAAATTAATACATTTATGTCAAAGTAAGCTTTTTCTTTTGCAACTCAAATGTCTTGAATAAACTCTGACTTTCCAGGCAGGTTTAAACAAACATGTCCATGTGCGTCACATAGATTTCTCACAATTGGAAGGGTAATTGTGTTTCCACAGTTTCTCTTCAATCTTGACTGACTGAAGGAAACTAGAAATGATTGTGTAGCAGCTGAAACTCTATTTTGACAATGTAACACGCTGTCAGGGGCCTGTGGGGGCTTTCAGGGCTCTCTGTTCATCTTTCACATTGTGAAGAGACTGTCAAATCTGTGAGAGCCAGTTATGCTAAAAGCTAAATGAGTAGCCACGCAAATGTCCCTGCTGTATCCCAAGGTACCCAGTTAAAGGAGAGTGTGGACATTCATGGCGGTCTGAAGGCCTGTGGGGCTGTCTGGCAGGCAGATTAGGGGAAAAGCCATTGACAGTGATGCTACAGTTATCAGGCCCACTTTAGCCAGAGTGATTTATAACGTGAGAACATGATAAATGTAGTTCTGAGTAAGGTAGGGGGTGGGTGGGAGCTAGCTGAAAGGAGAAGGGCAAAGTATATAGATCTGTCAGTTTTTGCCGTAGGGTGGAAGCGTCCCAACAGGGGGAAAAAGAACGACAACATGGAAGCTGTGATCACACAGAGCAGGGCATCCTGTGCCCTCCACCTTGCCTGCCATAAATCAGCTTGGGCAGGCTTCTCTGCCCTCTGGTCCACGCTCATGTATGTCTTAACCTTTGTCTCTCACAAAAAGACCCAAGTTCTGACTTTATATCTGAAAGTGTATATTGTGTTTTCTGTATCTGAATTTTTGCCCATTGTAACCCTCTAAAACATTATCCTAAAAGTTTTATCTGACCTGATTTAAACTTTATCAACATGTACGAGACTTGCTGTTCTTTGAAAATAGGTATCCATCTTAGGCATTTATTTCGGAGTTAGGATACTGTATGTGCTACTGTGATTGGCCAATTCCATCCTTTCTTATCGTGACCCTGTGTTGTGACAGCCACAGCAGATACAATCAATACATATATCAACAGTGGCCAATGTGGGTCAACAGAGGAAGACATAACACATCGTTCAGGGAGCTGCAGTGGCCACAGGAGAGTTTACGGAAAACAAAGGCTATTGTAATAGATTTTGCTCAAGTTTTCATTGTCATTGTTTAGACCTTGGAGTGGAAATTAAGTTATGATGGAAGTTGCATTGTCTATATACACAGACAACCACACACATTCTCAAACATCTATATCTGCCTTGCCTCAGAATGAGTGACCTGTCACTTTGCAGGTGCTGGCTATGCATGATTTGTGTGGTCAGCCTCCAGTATAAATCCCCATGGTCTCCAGCAACAGTAATTCAACACAGCGTATACTTTCCATAAATAATTTGCTGCTCATTGATTTCCAATGCGGGAGGAAAAATATGCCGGATACACCCCAAGGGAAAGTAGATGTATCTGGTACTCACTTTTGTGGTGAAAGTTGTGACAGCTAAAACCCATATGTTGTGATCGAAAAATCCAAATTTATTGTCCTTTGGCGGCCCACTTGTCAGGAATGGGGACATCAAACATAGTTTGGTGTACAGTGGGGCAACCATTTGTCTTTTTTGGGGTGATATTGTTTGTGCTTATGAATAATTTTTGGGGACAGGATAAACAAAAATATATGCTTAAAAAGAGGCCATATGCTCTTAGTAGGTATGGATTTGAAAAACACGTGATAGACAGAATGACTCCCAATTCTGTCCAGGATACTCACCCATTCTGGACATAGCGTAGCTCCAGACTTCAATAATACTATTAAATAGCCTAGATTTGTCAAAGAAAGTTTAGAATGTTCCATTTTTCATTGTTCTTCTTCCTTGTGCCAGATAGTTAAGCTGGTGTTCAGACACACGAACACTGCTCCCCTGAAAATACACATTTACCAAGGATTTATGGCCCAGTTATGCTCTAACCAAAGCGCTTGTCAGGTGGTGAAATAGTGTCTGAAACACCCAACACCTTTCTGACATTGGATTCTGAAGTGCTGCGTCAATTTCTGTAACTTAATGAAACCAACCAATCAACATGTGGTGGTGAGAAAGTAAACAGGGTTGATCTTCTTTCTCAAGCTCTCATTCTTAACAATTTCTGGCGCTTTTAATATGTACCACGTGAAGCACTATAAACATGTTCCAGGAAAGACGGTCCAAAAGTGTGTGCTGTTAACCCCGTATTTAAACAATCCATCCTGTCTCACCCCTCTCTGTGATGGCAGGCTTTTCAACCTGCATTCAAGTGTGGATGTTCAGAACAGCTATAATCACTTTGGCCTTCCGACGTGGTTGGACAACACATCCTAATAACAATCCCACCTTTATCTCCTTTCAAATGACATCTTTTCACATATTTAGATTAAAATATGTATACATTTATGTATACAGTTTTTCGGATAGAATATTATTCAGTTCAACCCGTACAGTAAAAGCTAGTCCACTCAAGACTCAGCCTGACTGAATCAGCTCTACTGGGTCCAGTGGATAGATGACCAATAAGACCAGGTTCATTAACAGCCACCGAAGAATGAAGGCAGGAGGGGGATATACGTCTGCCAATGTTGTTAGGTGATTATGGTGTGGCCATTTCGTTGTGGTGTCACCTTCTGACTGATCAAGTTGTTGATTGGAGTGTTTGCTGGTAGCTCAGAGAGGGAAGGCAGGAATTGATGAGGTTTAATTGGTCTGTCTCCTGTCAGCTGTCATTAGTTCCTCATTTAACACTATCTGATGGTGTGAGTTTATTGCACCTATGTGTGTATGTGTGTGTGTGTGTGTGTGTGTGTGTGTGTGTGTGTGTGTGTGTGTGTGTGTGTGTGTGGGTTGTGTTATTAAATCCAAGTGTTATCTTGGCTCACCTCGGGGTGTGGTGGTGATTCCTTTGTGATCAATAGGGAGAAATCCCACCAGAGCCAAGCTCACTCATCTCACCCTTTTTCCACTAAGGACCCATGATCAACCAGTGTTTCCCAGCACACTGGCTTGTGTGGGACACTTTTGTATGCAACACAAAACATTGTGTAAAGTCTTCATGTTAGGCCTGTATAGTGTAACATATCAGTGTACCCCTCTCCACACACACCTATAATCACAAATGTTACAAATATTTATATTCAGAGCAAATATGTACTACAGCTGTTAAAGTATTCTTAAACGCAGGTGTATAATCTGAACATTCTAAGTGCCAACTGTACTTGGAAGTATTTAAATTCCCAGGAGAGTTCTGTTTCAACTCTTGGACAGAGTTAAAAGATCACCTTTCAGAAAAAAATTAACTTACAGGGTTGTTTTATCACTTGTCTAAACTGTTTTAAGATTGTAAAAAGTTTTATATATTATTTAAGAAAAGATCATGCTCTCTCCTGTCTGCTTTGAAAATAATTCTGTCAGAAACTCGAATTGTTTGAGTACATTACACATTCACTGTGCTAAGAGACGAGACTAAAGACATAATTGTAATAATGAATAATCATCATCATCATTGCCGTCTTTATCTCACATCATTGTTACATGACAAAGAAACTGTCAAAACCAAACGATTATGTCATACTGGTAGCACAAATCATCATGTGTGGATGCCCATACCTCCCATCATGCCTTGCCCTGTGAGTGACAGCTGTTAAGACTCCTTCGATATGGTAGTGAGAATTGGTGTGGACGTGGTGGCGAGCTGTGGAATTCTCCGCTGCTGCTCGCTGATAGCTCTCTGAGGGCTTGGGTGTCACTCCAGTGACGGCCTAAGAGCCATTAATTTTAGCCTCTGGAGTGGCTGTCGTAACAAGATCCCACAACCCCCCTTCCTCACAGCAAGGCTCCTAAATATACATTTATTTTCAGACGGAGTCCCCCTCGTCAGGATATGATGGATGTTGACTAATCGGATGGCGTGCAAGTGTACGTCCACAGTCAGACCCCTCTACATTGAGTGGCTGGTGTAAATCTCTGCAAGGGCGCTTTGTTGGGGTCTTGTCTTTGGTAAGGATCTCAGCGATATGATACTCTGTGCTGTTGCTGCCTGAGTGGGTCTATCTTAGGACTCCACATGGAGGTCTGGCATTCAGCTAAGTCTCTATGGGTTTGGGGGCAGGATGCAGAAGGGATGGCCTACAGTTACTCCAAGAAACACTCACCATGTGCTCCTCATCTATTCTTGCCTCTGGATGGCACGGACCCATGCACATATCTAGATAAACAGTCCTCTCACTTGGCTTTGACGCAGGTGCAAAAATTCCCGTTGTCTTGTCTTGCTGAGCTCGGATGCGGACTGTGGATAACCATCATTACACTATCTCCGGATATTTGCTACCAGGACAAATCAGGTGTATGTGCTTGTGGATGTATATCTGTACTGTGTTTTTCCATGTGTGAACATGCCTACAAGCATAAGGCAAACATACAAAATAGAGAGATTTCTGGTCTTTGCCTTTCAAAAACACACATCCTCTGTGACAGGCTGCTTCCTCCTGCGACTGGGTGCTGGATGCTGGATTGGGGGGGGGGATAAGCAGGGATCCGTGGGGTTAAATCTTGGCAGCTCCTGGGGCACGGCAGATGGTTCAGGGGCAGGATGGGGCTTCCTGGCCTGACTATCTTTGACCTGTGGTGGGGGAGAAGAAAATGAAAGTGACTTCAGGGAGACCACGCACTGACTTCTCCTTCATATTTTCATATCTATATCCTCTAAACACTCACACAGGCACCATACATTGTGAAGCAGACAGAGCCACTAAGTGAAGCAGGTACACATGTGATACTGTTGAAATGACTCAAATGGATTGGCATGATAATAGCTTCCATTTCACATGTTCACATCGAGCCTCTGATATCATAAACAATACAAAGACAATGTGACAGCGCAGTTCCAGGCCAAGGCCTCATTTTCACCTCCTATCTATGTGACTAAAACTCCTTCTCATCCAGCTCGGCTTTGAGTTGCAGTATTACAGCAAACCCCTCAGATGGAGGTAGAAAGAAAGAATAGAGAGAGGAGAGAGATGGAGGAGGGGGTAGGTGGTGTTGTTTAAGTGAAGAGCGTGGCGTGTCCTGGAGGATCTAATAAGCAGGTTGAAGCCTGATAAGGATAAGCTGTCCCTCTGGCTCTAGGGAGCCTTGTTTCCACACACCCCTCTCCCCCCTCTTTTCTCCTCTTCTCCCCTCCTTCCCTTCTACTTTTCAAGATGTACTCTAAAAACAAGTAGAGTAAAGAGTAATCAAAACAGAGAACCAGATGGAGGGATGGAAAGATGGACATGGAAATTGGGAGAAAGGAGAAGAAGAGAATGTGAATGAAACTGGAAGGTGGAGGGTGAAAACACCAAAGGTGTTTGAGGAGGAGGCATGCGTGGATAATGGGAATATGGAAAGTTGTGAGGTAAAGAGACAAGGGGAGGAGAGGGGACATGGACAGAGAGAGACAGAGGACAGAGGATTAAAGGGAAGAGAGGACAATAGGGTGCAAATCCAAAAGGTAAATGACAAGAAAAGGCAAAGGAAGAGAAGAGGAGCCGAGAGGGAAAACAAACTTCAGCAATGGAAAAATTGAAGTAAAGATGAAGAGAAGAGAAGGGAGATTGATAGGAAAAAGAGAAGCATTGAACAGAGATGAGAAGAAGAACAAGAACAAGAAGAAGAAGAGAAGAAGTTGAGAGGACAGAGAGCTTATAAATGGGCTGAAAGGGACCTGCTGGTGTGTCAGAGCTTTAGATCCCACCCCCTCCCCTGGGGAAAAAGGAGAGAAAGGAGAGAGGAGAGACATTGACCTTGCATTATTTATGCTTTGCGCTATTGGCCGAGGCAGACACTGCTTCCCATTGTGTCTTCATAATGAGGAACCGCTATGAAGCTAAGGAAGTGGAAACAACCAGGAGGGCAGTCTGTGTGTTGTATGTAGTGTGTGTGTGTGTGTGTGTGTGTGTGTGTGTGTGTGTGTGTGTGTGTGTGTGTGTGTGTGTGAGTGTGTGTGCGTGTGCTTAGGAGGTGGGAGGTCATTACAGTGTATTGCGCAGACAGTTTAGTGAACAAGGATCAGGGCACAAGAAAAGCTCCTGTAAGTAGTGTGCAGGTAAAGCACACACACACATCACATCAGCTGACACACACACACACACACACACACACACACACACACACATACTGGTGTGTCCTGTGTGGCGATGCAGGCCTGCATCTGTAGGTGTGAGTGAATTTAAGGGGAAGGGGAGAGCAGAAAGGGTCAGCTGTTATTTCCTGAGCTCCACCCTAATTTTTTTTCATAACAGCCCCAGGCCAACGATTGTGGATAAAGGACAGTGTGCATCTGTATTACTGCATGAACTCTGTGGTCTACTGTCCTTATCAGAAACAGTCAAAAGGTGATACAAGGTTTCTTGAGAAATATAACAAAGCCCTTATCCCTCCAATCCTAAAGACTGAAGACAAATAGATAATTAGTTTCTGGGGCTTACAGCTAAACTGCATATTTTCTCTGTATACAGTGTATATATATATATATATATATATATATATATATATATATATATATATATATATATATATATATATATATATATATACCACATATCTAAATATACAAACTATAATATATTAATAAATCATTCTATACTTGAAAAAGTCCACAAACCAGCACATCTGCTGGTCAGATTCTAACCTGCAGGACTCAGCCATCATGGGGCAAACACTTTTACTGGGTTAGCTAGAGGCCACCCCCCAGCAAATTGACATATGTATATTTACCCAAAGGCTGGGCTAACAACTGCATCTCAAGCCCTGTAAAAAGCTAGTAACTGGACATTAAGTTTAGATTTTCTTTTAAGTTTTAAACACCACGAACAAAATAACATTCTGTTTCATTGCGGAGAAACCACTAGGGAAATGAATCAAAATCAACTAAATCTACTTAGCGATACCACAAAAAGTAAGTGAGAAAATATATTTTATTATTGACCTAACCCAAATCATTAACACTTCTTCATGATAAAAAATTGCAACACTCAGAGTCTCAAAGTAGGCAGGGAGCTTGGGTGCAGGGTTTTGAATTCATCCATCTCAGAGATCTGTAACAAATATGATACTCTGGCCCCATTAAGATCCAGCTTGGCACAGCTTTCAGCCCCTCCCACTTACCTTTCACCCCCTCTGCACGTTTGTATGATAGTACTGTCAGTTTCAAATTTAATTACATACAACTCAACATACATAGTCCTACCCTGTTATTACCCTGTCTGGGTCCACCCACTCATCATAGACCCACATCCACACGCCCCTGAGAGCTCAGAGCAAGCTGCCTCGTGACGACTGGTTATGATAGTGGATGTAGTCAATGTGTAAGTGTGTTTGTGTGTGTGTGCAAGTGTGTCCCCCTCTTTCTGTTTCTCTCTGTGCCTGGGATGTGGAGATTTGTATGGCGTGTTAGTCACACCCTGTGTTATCAGCATCTCTGTGATGAGCATAAGCATAGCCTGAGGGGACTGGGGGTGGTGTCACAGATGGTACAGTGTCAGGGTCCTTGAGTGTGGTTTAGAAGATGGTGAGTATCTCTGATCCCCTTTCTCCCAAATCTTGTCACCTAGGTGCCATCTTTCCTCACAAAGGGTAAAGGCCGAGCCCATCTAAAGCTTTCACCTAGTTACCCATGTTGCAGTTTTTTTGTTTTTTTTTACCAGCTCGCTGAATATGGCAATCGATGCTTCCCAGAAACCCTGACCTAATCCTGTTATCCTTTTCCTTTAACAACCTGGAAGGGACAAGGGGCGGGATCCCAAAAGTCGGCAGCCAAGAGAGCCGTGCAGAGCCAGCCCCTATCGCTGTGAAAGCGGGCTTAGCTGAAACACAATAGGTGTGTAATTTCAGGTTTTTGTTAAGCCAAAATCCAATCACATACATGACTGCAAGATCACAGAGAAACACAACAGGAGAAGGGGGCCTCGGAGGTGGAGGTGTCTCTACCTCACACAAACAATCTCCACACAACGGAGACGCCATTGATGACAGCCTGCTAACTTACTAACCCTCAGCAGAAAGATTAGCCTGGCTCTCTGTCCTACATCTCCACAGTGTAGGGATGGGCTGACACCTGACTCCTCCCTAACCTGGCAGTTTTTGGATCAGATTAAAAAGCAAAGGATATCTCTGGCCCTTAACTGATATCCTTGTACTTTATAAGCAAACTGAATACATATCAAACCGCTGTAGAAATATAAGGAGGTTGGATGACACAACCTCACCAGACAATAGTGCTTTTAACTTTTTCATATAATATTGTCTTTTCATCTCACTAATTACAACTATTATGCAAAATCAATTACAAATGAAAGGGCATGCTTTTAGTCTCACCATATTCATCTTGTAAATTCTTGCATAAGAACTTAAAATGAATAGTATAAAGCCTATTGTCTTCTCTTGGGACTCGAGCACAACTGAAGATTTGTAATAGTTTGCAGTTTTGTTTTTGCCTCTTGTTTTTGCAGATGATAAATTAAATGAATACATGCTTTAATATTTGAAATGCTGAGATGAATAATTTAAGACTCAACGGCAGATTAGAAGTAAAGCAAAAAAAAAAAAAAAAGAGCAAGTCAGTAATCACCAGTACACAAATTCAGGACAAGCTAAAATGAATTTTTAACTGCTTGGGCCTATTGGTCGCTCTGTTCTAGTTTGTGTGTTGAATTAATGGTGTGTATCTTGACCTCATTCCACCAAATTCAGTCTGAGAGTTTTCCTTTGAAGTTGATTTATAGCAAAAGCATAAAGCCTAATGCATCTATTCAGGAAGTGTAATGAACGCAATACCTTAATATCAAGTAATGCTAATCTACTCGTGCTCACAACAGACAGACATCATCATTACCATAATCATAATTATTATTCATGTAAGTCAATTAATGATGCTAGTACCTCTATTCTGACAACTTCATTAGCATGGTGTTAAGGCGGCAATTGGACAATTTCATAGAAAAAGCTGGGAGAGCTATAACTCAGATACATGCATTATGGAGAAAAGTGTTGTCTCCAATGATGCCATTGACTTTTTTCATAGCAATAACACTGCAGGAAGCTCAAGAAAAGACATGAAGATCTTCCTAGAGTTTTAAAGCGCCCATATTATGTTAATTTTCAGGTTCATAATTGTATTTTGAGGTTGTACCAGAATAGGTTTACATGGTTTCCTTTTCAATAAACACCATATTTTTGTTGTAATGCACATTGATGCCAATCCTGTTTTCACCCTGTGTGTTTCGGTCTCTGTTTTAGCCACAGAGTGAGACATCTCACTTCTATGCTATCTTTGTTGGTAGTCGCACATGCGCAGTAGCTAGGTAAGATCACATCAGCTAACCAACTAACTCTTTCTCCAACTTTGGTCATTACATGGCAGGATTAGCTGAGACGCTTCTTCTAAACGAGGGCACTTGTGGAAGACCTGCAGAACAGGGACATGGAAGTAGTTCTTTTGGAGATTATGGTGAACTAACTAACTGTGTATTGTTGCAGTGTTTTGCCATTGAGAACAAGCTAGCATGCTAGCGCTAGCATGTTATGGTTAGCCACCTCGTCTCGGCAACTTACGTAGAAAGCCGTGCAGATTTTGAACAGCTCACCCGAGACTGAAGGCAGAGGACATTCAGAAACCCGTATCTCACTTAAAACAGCATGGATAGTTTTTTTTTTACGTCTTTAAGCACCAGAGACACAAAATAACACCCCAAATCTTACAAAAGTGATTTTTTTCTATAATATGGGAACTTTTAATGTGTTTTAAATGTTTTAAAGACACAGGGATGTGTCCAGTGTAATGGCCCCTGAAGAAAATTAAATGGAACATTTAACTTTAACTATTTATATTTATTTTTCTTTCATGGTTGCTTGATCCCTTAAAGAAAGCCAAAAATGTATGTATGCTGTTCATTAAAGGCGTTTTCAGAAAGGTGTATTCAACAGAGTAGTGTGCAGAATATTCATGTAAAAAGAGAGAAAGCTATCAAGTGTATTTATCCATGGGAGTAAATAATGTGGACTGGCTAAATCCCTTGAAATGTCTAGCCGGTTCTGGCACTGGTGGAAATCGCCCAGTCAAAATAAGAAGCGAACTAAAGGCAAGATAAACAACCCAACCAACCTGTTTTCACTTAGGATACATATTTGTGGCCATTTACTCTGATTTTCGGCAGATGGAAAAGTCTCTGAACTTGATACTTTTAAAACAAAAAAGTAGCTTTCTCAAACGTATGAGAAATAAATCACGAGAGCTTGCAGTATTGTAATATCAAAAAGATTTCATGCAATTTCGGTTCTGTAAAATGCAGACAAAATGCACTTGACCACATATTAACAAGTTTCCTTTAGCTAAAGGATACATGGAACGTAAATTATTATTTTTTTTTTTTATAAAACCTCTCCTGAGTTGTTGCTATTCATGCTGACAGATAAAATAGCGAGATTGGTGGAGCTTTAAAGGTCCCATACTGTGTGTGGAATATCTAATATGAAAAATGAAATGACGATGTATATTCAGAAAGGATATATGCCAGGCACAGACCGAACAGTGAAGGTAATAGGACAAGCTTTACTTTGAAGAGGTAATCGGTAGTATGTGCCGTTAAGTATCGCAAAAATGGTGGTGATTATTGCACTGTATAGAAAATATCTTCGCATTGCCCACCAATCACAGTAAAGGAGGGAATCGCTTCATATCAGGCCAAAACTCATATGAGCTCTTGATCTGCTGTAGATGAGATCGGAAGACAGCTTGCAATGAAGGGATTGTGTGTTGTGTAATTGTAAATGATTACTGTCTTTATTCCACCAGACACTCCTTTCTCCCAGCATCAGCAGCTGGTTGAAATTCTTTTATGGTTTCTGAGGCAAAAAAAGAGCCTAATTCAACCAAATGGAGAGCAAAAGAAGAAAAAAAAAGCCGGCCACTATAGATATTTCCATTCGAAGAAATGAAATATTAAACATCTTCATTATACCCTCAATTTGCAGTTATTTCTCATTGCACACGGCCATTTTCCCATTTTCCCCGCTCTCTTATTGGCACGGCGCTCAGGGCCTTGAGAGAAATCTCTCTTTTATTATTTAAATCCATGCATGGGGGCTGAGCCAGGCGAATCATCTCACGTCTGCTAGCCCACTCCCTAATTCTGATTGGCAGCTTGATACACACTCAACGGATGGAGAGGGTGATAATGCCTGTGACAAAGAAAAAATATCCCCTCCCTGTTATGTTTTTATTGGTAATGGGGAATATAGAGTTCACACACAATAAAAGTAGCCTTAATAATTGGAAGTGGCAATGGGCTGTGTCCACGAGTCTGTAGGGCTGTCAGCGCAGCGATGTAAATTTCTTTGACATGTTTTTGTCTGGCTAAAACTTTAATGTCGTGGGTGTGACCAATCGGATGCAAATGTTGTTTTCATCCCTCGCCGATGAGATGACCTCTGTCATTTCCCCAGGGAAATCAAGCTTTTAAAAGTATTTGATAGCTGTATCTCCACACACACACAAACTCACGTTGCTGCAGGAGCAAAATGCTCACACAAACTGACATAGTGTATGCACAAACAATCGTGTATCCACACAGGCACACATGTGACGGGGTCACACATTCAGGAACATGCACTACAGCTATATATGTGTTTGTCAAGAGTATATACTACGCACACACACACACACACACACACACACACACACACAGCCACTCATGCACGGATATGCAGATATAAACTCAGTTTTCACACTTAAACACCCACATATCCTGCCAACCCCCTTACTCACTCATTGATGCTTGGCTAATGCATTCAACATGTGACGTTACTGTATGCCTCCCTGTACTCAAACAGACACTTGATTAGATTGAAAGCCCTCTTTCATGGCAAGTATAATGGTTTTGAACACAGGAGGTGGACACAACAGTTTCTCTGTCAGCCTGTCATAACCTTTGACAGGATAAAGAGGCCGCAGCTTTCCCTATAACTATCCAGGCTCTGCTGCTTACAGGCATCCACACCTAAAATACAGGCACACACAACACATAGTGTACATATTATGCATGTGTGTGTATGTGTGTGCTTGTGTATGTGCGTGTCATGTGGATAGTGCTGCATGCGAAGGCCAGCTTTAATATTGGTCTGGAATAACAGGCTCTTTTGTACATTGTGAGGCAGCCAGCATCTGAGACCAATAAAATAGTGGCCCTTGGGTCACTGCTCGAAGGATGAAGGAAGAAGATATAATCATACACAGAGGACACAACACCTTTTTTGTGCTTTCTCCGCATATTTGGGTGCGGAGAGAGTACGGGTCCTTCATAAGTTTAATATTTTCACAGTGTGACCTTTTGTCACTAATAGAGTGGCTCGCCAATAAGAGTATATTGTATCTTTAGGGGGTGCAGCCATATTAGTGCAGCAATTGGCTGTAGAAGGAGGAGGAAGACTAGCTGCACGGAAGACACATGGTGTTAAGGCGGATACAGACAGGAAACACGTGTGTGTGCTTATGGGCAAGGATGCTTGACTGTATGTGCGATTGCGTGTTGGTGTTTGATATTGTGCATGTGTTGGAGAGATTGTGTGTGTATGACGTTTTTGTTGCAATATATCTCATAATGACATTTGGAATTTCTCTGGAAAATGGAGACTAAGCCAAGGAGGTTGACAGTCAGAAACCACAAGCTGGAGTTAAGCCTCAGCATTGCAGTGAACCATATGCTAAACCCATGTCATGCCCAACTCCGGATCCAGCAGCAGCGATTGACTAAAGCCTTAAGATAAACATTGCAGGGAAAACAATTTGAGGCTTTTTTTGCACAATTTGTTTGATAAAAGGCAATAGTTTCCCATTTGAGGAGATGAGCTGGGCTCAGTTTCCTTTTTTTATATGTGCCATGTTGTCTTAGTGGTGATGATGTCTCATCATCTTCTATTAGGCCCATGTGCAGATATGCTCCTGACTGACGTTTTGCAATTACAATATCCCTCATGGCTTTCCATCCAATGATGTAATGGAGTCAAAACTGCCTCCACCCCTCCATTTTAGTGGCAGTGTGATTGGTCAGCTGAGACTGTAGCCTGTGCTACTAGCACCTGTTGTGAGTGACTCCAGCAGTCTGAGACAAGCACTTTATCCCCTGTCTCCCCAACAATCATTACAGCCAGCTTACTGGGTTATTATAGCACAACCTTAGCACGTTAACACTGCCTGCCAGATATTGTGGATGTATTCCTCATCTGCTTCTTGATGTTATTTTCTTCAACCTATTTCATCCACGAGGTTGCAAAGACAACTTGTCTTTATTTAGGGCAGGTAATAATTAGAGCAGACGGGTTGTTTGATTTCCACCTTGATAACACCTTCAGAATGTTGTCAGAGAGTGTAAACACGTACCCGCTCTTAGTTTGGTTCCTTTCATTTGAATCATTTGTTCTTGTCTCCTTTTGAAAAACAGGTTGTTGTGGTTTCTCTGTGTGTGTGTGTGTGTGTGTGTGTGTGTGTGTGTGTGTGTGTGTGTGTGTGTGTGTGTGTGTGTGTGTTTGGTGGTGTCAGTGAGTTTCTGTGGCAGTGTATTGTGTTTTTTGACTTTGCGTGTGTCCGTGTACTTCTGTGGTAGTGTGTATTTTCCATGTGTAGGTGTGTGTGTGTGTGTGTCTGCGCGTGAGTGGCATGGAGGTTAGGTTTTTTTGATCTTAGTGGGGAGACGTGAGTTGCCCTGGGCTGTGAGGCTCATTAGGTATGTACTCCTCTGAATGCAAAAGTATTTGTTAAACCACATGACAAGAATACCTCTCTGCTGCAACAGATGTGCTGTAATTAGAGAGGGCTTAAGTTGTCTTAGAGCTGTGTGGAAAGTCATCACCAGCTGATAAGTTTACAACAGTGCCCTACCCCTCCCTCATGCACACACACACACACACACACACACACACACACACACACACACACACACACACACACACACACACACACACACACACACACACACACACACACACACACACACACACACAATGTGCAAAGCAAGTCAGAAAAATGTCACACAAAAATGAAACATACATCTGACAAAGCAATAACACACACAGGCACAAAAGATTGCATTGCATTAAAACAACATAACAGACTTATGTTTAGGAAAAACAAATACCAAACCCATGTCAGGGATTTATCTATACAGTACATATACACATAGGGTTGTGACTGCCACCAATATTTTTAGTATAGGTAAATGATAGCAACTACATTTATGCTGGAAACCATTTTTTGGTAAAAATAAAACAAATAGTGTTTTCTTTTTCAATTGATAGAGATGCTATTTTTCAAATGAAATGTGTAACCACTGATGTTGTTTATATACTGACAATATTTACTGTAAGCTGTTTTATGGCTGAAGTGATATGTTAACCCAGCTTTCCTGTTTTTGGCCCTAGAGATAAAGAGGGCAACTGATCAGAGCTATTATCCATTCTGCAGTGAATCAAGAAGATAATGGCCTATCTGTCAGCATGGGGCCTCCATAAAGCCATTAACACCTTTTGTTGTCCCCCTCCTGTTCTCCAAACGTGCTGGGCAGTTCAAAAAGGCAAACGAGGCAATCTGTTAGCTTCGCTTACACTCTTCATTCCCCCTGCTCCAAGCCTAAGTTACTGACAAGCAGACACAGCTATCTAGAAACATAAATTAAACAGATTTAAGAAGACCTACTGCCATGTTGTTAGATCTAGTAGAAATGTATTTGGGGTGGATTGCAGGTAAAACCTCACACCGGATTGTGTCTCAAATACATCTGAAGTCACCAATTGTGACTTAATTTCACTTGCCCATTTACAAGTGAAAAAGGGATTTTATAGGAAACGCCCAACAACCTCTAAACAGACGGTAAAACACATCTGTAAAAAGCTAGAAAAGATATGACATACAAACTCTTGTTGCAATTATTTGGCATTGCCAAATTTACATGCATACTACAAAGTTGATAAGGTTTACCATCAAGTTGTCAGGCATACATTTGTACTATTACTGCCTATAAATGGGACCTAATCACATCCCATCCTCGGCACACTCGCACCTGCTTTTAGAGTTTGTACGGATTCATGGTCAGTATTAATTGACCCACAGATACACAAAGTAGATCAACACACTCCGAAAAACATATGTAAAAAAACTTTCAACCTTAATTTGCTATAGACACTTATGTATGTTGTTAAACCTAGATGTTGGAGTGTTGAAAGCTTTAAAGATTGGATAAACTCCCCTCAGTTTTTGAAAGGATCTTTTTACCACTCAACACTGTTTGAACCACACTTCAGAGAGACTATATATTGGCATGTAGAAGGACTAAGACACACACTTATCTGAAATTAGAAGTCTTTATTGTCCTTTGAAGTTTTTTAAGCAGTCAAATTAGCATTGATGAAAGACTCAGCATCGAACATCTCTGGGATCCAGCCAGGAACCAGAGCGGTGGACAACCTATCTTCATCTCTCTCTATCTCTTCCACTCTCCCTCCACCCTTCCACTCCATCTTTCCTCACCATCCTTGCACCAGCGTCATCCCTCCTCCTCCTCTGATAGCAGGAACCCCCATGGTTCCCTCCTTCGCTCCCCGTTTCTCTCTTTCCTCCCTCTCTTTTTCCCCTCTCCTGTCTGTGTTGCCTTTGGCAAATTGGCAAATTGTGTTTTACTAACGTGGCTACATGTGTTAAGTGGGGATCAATTGTTTGTTTAACAGGGTGCCTCTATTAGACTGGGAGGGTGTAATTAGTGGTGAGGCCTTTTCTTAATACAGGCAGCATCAGTGAGGGGGAGGGAGGAGTCAGGCTGTCCAATCAATGCCAAATCTAAAGGAAGGATCAGCCACAGTTTGGTTTAGGGAAATTAAATTTATGATAAATCTCATTGGAGGGTTGGAGGCTCAGCATTCAGAGGAGTTTCCCTCAGTATCCTACTGTGCATAGTTGGTTGCTAGCCTAATGCCAAAATCAAGTATCAGTAATGAACCTGGACAGGGCATGGATAAAAGCGCCAATATCAGATTATTCCCAATGCTATTTTTACAGGTTTGCTTTGTTCAGATCAAAGGCATTCTTGGAAACACTTCGTACCTACTGTGGGTAGGGTCCCCATGTTTGCCAGCTAGGCGGATCAGCCAGCCGTGCCAAGAAATTGCTGACAACAGAGAAACAAAGCAAATTTAGCCCATTCTCCCCCTGTCTGTCTTACTCCACACAGCAATCACACACAAACAGGGAGGATTCTTAAAGAAACACTTGCTCGCCATTTTGAAAATCCAATAGTCCATGTATCAAGGGGAGATGTACACCATGTGGGGCCCAATCTGCTTTAAAAACAAACTATTTTTTAATGACATCCGGCTGCAGACTGCTTTTCTATTGTACAATTTACTAGTGTGTGTGATTTCAAAAAGCAACAGTAAAACGGCGGGACGAATAGGATTTGTGTGCTTGTGGTCAACACAATGTAAATAGACTAGTATGTATAGTTTGGGGCAATGCAACGAAAGGTTTATGAGTACAAGCTTTTGAGCACATATTACATGTAGCCTGTGCATTAGTGTATATGCATGTTCAATCGCCTCAGGACAGACTGCAGCCTATTGGCAGCTCTGCTCAACAATATGTCAGTGTCCCTGTGGCATGGATGTTAACAGGGAGACTTATGGATGTTTTGGACATCTGATTGTCATAGATACTAGATGCTTAGCAATTGAATTCTCAAAGTGAATCAATGTGTATGCACAAGAAAATGTTCATGCTGTCTGGCACTGCATGTAATCCATATGTAATGGACTATATAAAAACGTGTTACTTGTCTATATGTGTTTTTATATCAATGCTGACTTTTCTTTTACGAGATTGCAATTGTTGAAAATGCAGGACTGCAAATGATTGGTTGGTAATGTGAATCCCACCCCACCCTTCCATACCCGTTTGCTCGGAAAAAGGTTTTCACAAGCAAGGCACTCAGGCTAATTGGTTACTCTAAACAAAATCGTATTTGGCGTGCCCTCAGACTTCTGTCAAACATTGTGCTGCAGGCAAATACAAGTATACTCGCTGCGACTCCAGTTATCTTCATTAAATGGCATCTATGTCAGATCAAAGAGCTTGTGAGACAGATTCGACTCAAAAGTTCCCTTTAAAACAAGAAGTAAACACAGATATCCTAAAACTAGTATGATTGTATGGAAATAAAGCATGCAAAACAGATTGTGTGATACTGTTGGCTGGTTGCAGGCAACAGTATATTTGGGGCAGTGAATGAGTCAAAAACTTGTAGGTTGCCCACGGCTACACAATTCAATTAACATTGGGGCTTTTTGTTGTTGTTATTGTTGTATGTAAACCCACCATTTTGTGTGTGAGATCATATCATATTAATATGATGCCAATAAACTATCTCATAGCTTATTGGCAGTTTTAGCCCAAACATTTCACAATAGATGGCCTTTGAATTGAATAGCATAGAACTTGTATAACTCCAGACTATTGCTTAAAATGACAAAAGCAAAGTGTGACCTTGTCTGTCTCCACAGTACATAGTTTTAACTTTTTAATGATCAATAAAAAATGTGTGACTATGCATCCTGTAATTACATAAAATTGTGTTTTAATGTCTGCTTAATGTGTTTCAAACCTAAGCTTTTCTGACCTGCTGCTCATGTGATAATGAAGCTTTAAATGTTTAATCCTCTACCTTGGTCCAGCGATGAGCTAAACTTGACTCTGACTGCTTGCATACCTTGTCTAATGTGATCTGCAACATAACTGTGGATGCTAAAGGCTCATTGGATACTTCAGCAGGCTGTTGTCTGATTGTCTATGCTATGCTAACTGGCAGCTGCAGCGTGGCAACAGACATGGTACTGAGTGAATGACAGTCTCAGAAGCTGCATGCCAGCTGATCCTGTCTTCTACCAACACCAGCCTGGCAAAGGCAGCCATTGTTGTCACCCTCAATTTCACACACCAGCTAAATGGCTGCAACTCAGCCAACTTGCCTCAGACACCAACCAGCTAGCAGACGGCTCGTTAAGCTAACATAGGAACAGAGGCAGTGCATAGATGATCTGCATGTGTCTTTTGACACAAGCTGTATATATAATTTACATTTTTCTCATTTAGGTCTCACTGACTGACTCACAATGACAGTACACAAGAAATATTAGTTGACACATAAGCACGGATAACAATGTACACACACACACTCACTGCCCCTCGCTCTACATTTGAATAAGATGCACTGAATAATAATGTGAAACGTAACAATGATTACAAATTAATGATTATTTGTAAATAAATTGCTTCCTCAACTATTTATTTGAAAGACAATCACAGGCAAAGAAAGGAAAAGGGGCATTACCATAGGAAGCACCAAGCTAGTTTTACTTTCATCACATTACCAATCTAAACAGTTGAGCCATTCTCCAACTAAGCAATAAGTGGCAGAGTGACATTCGAGTGGGGCCGCCCCCTCTCATCTATTGTTGCGGCTTTTGAAGTTCCTTTTCAGGTCATTAAGCTCCATTTCCCATTCACAGAGAGCTTGTGTGGCGGCCGTTTGAGCGCAACAATGGACCCTAATGACTTAACGCTTCTGTTTTCATTCTCCACCTCTCACTCACCCCGCCTCCCCCTCCACCTCTTTACCCACTTCTCCATTCGCCCCCACAATCGTCCCCTTCACCTTTTTAATGGTGGCTTGCACCCCTCGTTTGGCTGCCTACGTTTTTTATGGGGCATTGTAATGAGCTGCAGCTGTGGGGTAAAATCTGGGTGTAATGTTAACCCAAGCAGAGGAGGGTGACCCAGAGGAGCAGAGGTCAACACATTGTGTTAGTGCCAGGCCTAGGGTCTATTAGAAGCTATAAAGGCTATTTTTTGAAGCTACAGCATGTTGCTGCAAAGCCCTCCCCACACACACACACACACACACACACACACACACACACAGAATATTGTCAGATCCCCCTTGATGAGCTTTTTGAATGGGCTTAACACTGTTTTGTCATCAAGTGCTAATAAATGGGTGAGGACTCCCCAGTTGGTGTGTTTAAGAGATAATCTGTGGTGAAGTGACTAAATTATTAGTGGTAGCTAGGGGGTTCAAATACCTATCCTCATGTCTTCAGTTACAGTGTCTGGACATGGTTGAACACAGCAAATCAAGGACGTAAAAACAATTTACCTATATTTTAAATTCATTAAAACCTTGTTTGTTGACAAGGTGCTGAAGGGACATATAGATTACTAGAGCCCATCATGCATAACATGTACACCATCCTAAAATCACACCATACAGGCTTACGAACACAGAAATGCAACCTATACCTGTATGTGAATTTTACAGAGGCAAAGAGGCAGAGAGGAAAAAGACACACACGCACACACCTGAATAAAAAAATAAAAATAAAAAAAATAATCTACGCCAGTGAGTAATATATTTACTCATGACTTCAAATAGGTGTGCCAAAGTGGCCTTTCTCCAACTGAGCTGGTCAGGGCACAGACAGTTTATCCTCTTCATGGTACGAATGGCAGGCAAACCAGTAACCCAAGCTGAAAAAACAAAAGACACAAAGCCAATCGGCAAAATCAAACTGACCCCTGTCACTCTCTCTCGCTGCAACTGGCGTAATCTTAATTGAATCAGCCTTATAGAAAGATGTTGACACTGAGAGATTGCACAAACCTGGGAGGCCTTGGCAGGCCAGGGGAAGTGCTGGGAAAAAAAATGAAAAAAGAAGTTGCCCCACCTATTCATTAATGTGTCCCCCTATGTCCCACTCTCCCATTTCTCACTGTCTCAGGGAGATAATGCTCCCACTCCCACCCCCTAACAGCCAATTTGATCACTCACTGTGGTCCATTGAGGAGGCCTCCAATTTTTCAACAATGTCCAGCTAATACAACCAGACAACGCACTGTCAACCCATCCCCTGCTATCACAAGAACAACACTACAATGCAACTTAGCTGTCATCCCAGTGTCTATATGTTGTAGTCTTCTTTTTCAGGTCAGAACTGTAAAATGATCCATCTTGGTTGGTTGGTTACCATAATCAAAATCAATCGATGGTGGTTGCATGTGAACAGCCAACAAAAGAATGAGGGTGAATGCAACGCTTTGGTTTTAATGACGTTTGTTTTCATGTGAAGCATTGATTGGCTGAGTCATCCCCATGAGACCCATCCATCATGGCACTCTCCGTTGTGTCTTTACTGTCACCTCATCGTAAGATGTCTAACCTTTCGGAGTCACTAATAATCACTTCTGCCCTAAAGACTATCACAGGAATGTAATCTTTCTCACACTTCCACATCCATATAGTTGATGGTTCAATAATTTTGCTATACGAATGTATCAAAGGACAACAATCTGACAATGTTTTGGGGGTGGCTCGTAGTATTGAAGCTACAGAAAATATCACCTGATTTGCAAATAACCCAAATATGTATTGTGATTATATGTCAGTGTTACGTCCCCAAGGGGCCAAGAAAATCAATTATTGTAGGTTTAAGTACTGTCTTCTATTTTAGTGTATGGTGTATCTTGTGTGGCAGCAGCTCAGTCCGTAGGGAGTTGGGTTGGGAACCGGAGGGTGGCTGATTCAAGTCCTCATACGGACCAAACTATGGTGGTGGACTGGTAGCTGGAGAGGTGCCAGTTCACCTCCTGGGCAGTGCCAAGGTGCTCTTCAGCAAGAGACTGAACCCCCAACTGCTCGGGGCGCCTTTCCATGGGCAGCTCCCCACTCTGACATCTCTCCATTTAGTGCATGTATAGGTACAGAGCATGTGTGTGTAATTCAGGCCTGTGTATAATGTGTGTAATACCAACAGAGTGTAAATTGTATTTTCCCCTTGCGGGATTAATAAAGTATACATCATACATTATCATGTTAATAAAATCGTGTCGTTAGTCAATACTGAATGTTTACCCTATGTAGGGAGCATTATCAATAGTTTACTGTATATAATGTGTTGGACATTTTCTTTCATTGTGTGAACCCTGATTTAGCATCATTCACAGTATTGTTATCCCATTCTTTATAACTTTCTTTGGTCGCCTCTTACTTTTGCATACGTTCAGCTACAAAAAAAACATTCAAAGATCAAAATGTTCAGCTCTATAAGCACGTGATGGGACGTCTTAAACTTTATTTCTGCTATTTATACTTCTTAAAATAATAAGCTTTATAATTTGTTTTATTTAACATTAAAGTCAATTAAGAAATCTTTAAATCCTCTTTAGGGTTCTTCCTTTTTGAAATACTACTTCTCTAACATACTTTCACCTACAGACGGCATTCAAACTTTAAACTGTTCACAAACCCTTTAGCTATTACAGTTGTATTCAGTGTCATGATGTGTTTTACAGTTTGGTTGTATCATTGTTTAAGTTGAGTGTTTCACTCAGGCTTTTCTTGTGCTTATAATGGAGTGAGTATTGCATGAGTTAGAGTGGGTGATGACATCACCAGAGTGGGAAGCCTGGGAAAATCATCTTAAAACCTCTATAACTTGCTTTCACTGTAAAAAATATTAACTTGTCATACACAATTTGTTCGTCAAAACGTAGTGACAGCTTTTCAGAAAGAAAAAAAAATCCACTATTGTTTTATACATTTTTGGTTTTATTTAACATTTCATTGAAAGTTATACTAATATAAACCATTCACACTTTTCCAACTACGCTCAGTACTTTATCTTCTTACGCATTTAAAGCCAACAATTTAGTTCAGTGTTTAGCAATTTAGCTATTCAGCAGCCACAAGCATTTTCTGCAGGAAAGGCATTTTCTAGTTACATTTGAGATATGTACGCTAAAACGCACGTCGGTATTTTTCTGTAAAAAATGTATCCCTGTTTTTATTATTGTGTTTGTCAATTAAAGAGACTTAAATTCTAAATTCTAATGTCTAGAACTAGACAATTGCGTGGCAAATCTGCTGTATCTGTTATTCCTTCGATCACATCTGCCTCTAACAATGCTAGGTTTGTGGATTTTAAGAAATTAGATGTGATAGTACATCCCAACAAATGCCAGCAACAGGGTTATCCATGTTAGTGGAAATGTGCTGCAATGAGAAAGGACAGAGTTAGGAAACACCCTAGTCCTTCCTTGGTCAGATCTGCATATGAATGGCAGGCTTCTCCATGCAGGTGGCATGTGATAAGAGCCCTAATCTAGATGAAAGACCCCGGTGCAAGCCTCCCTTATTAGCTCTGATGATGCAGGGGTGCGAGTAGAATGCTAATACCCAGATCCCTCCCTACACTTCCAGCCTGGTTTCCAGGGCTTAGTCCCAGTTTTGCTGTAAGCAAACCATTGTAAACAATGCCAACAATGAGACGGCCAGCTTGTGCTTTGCTGCAGGTAGTAAGGCTAGAGAATGTAAGGCCAGTGTGTTGTGTGTCATCATTTGATCATCAGGCTGGTCTCCGCCACCATGTAGTACCCATGTCCTGAACAAGAGCAGAGATGCCAGATTCCGCCTTGGGGCAACTGTCATGCATTATGCAAGTACATTATTCACACAATTATTGATAACACATTCACATCAAGGATTATTCATTCATTAATTATTGCAGTCCCTAATGTGTTAGCATTAAAGATATTGTTATTAATGTCAAGCCATTTGAAGAGTGAAGAGCGTGTTCCCAGCGGCCTGTGTCTCGGTTATTTCAAAGCCTGAAGTGGAAAGAGAGAAAAGCGGAGTGGGATTTTGGTTGGAATGGAAAGGGAAGAAGATATACTATGAGCGATGGAGGGGAAAAAGATCTCCACATGCTCACTAAAATAGAGGAGCGGCAAATGTTTGCCAAAACTGTTTGGAGAGATTGTAGTCCCAGTGCTGTAGAGATAGGAGCTGAGTAGGAGTACATCCTTAGAGCTGAGCTATAGCGTAGGATGCTAACAGGGCAGAGGCTGAGGCATACCCTGGAGCAGTGCTGATGCCAGGCAGGGTGTCTAATAGCAAATCTGGCTCCTGCTCTCACTCATCCTGTCTTCCACTTTCTCACCTTCACCCTCAATCCCACACACACACACACACACACACACACACACACACACACACACACACACACACACACAAACAAACACACACACACACACACACACACACACACATATACAAACCCTTCCTCTAGCGTTTTATGCCCAGAATCTCTACAATCGTTTTGATAGATCACATCCAAGAACATGGAGGGTAGAATAACGCATCAGTGGTAACCTAAATAATTAACTCTGCATGTGTATATAGTCTTAATTACAGTTAATTATGTATGACCCTTACACCACTGGAGCAGTATTTCTTTGAACAGTTCATTTTGGGTTTCATATATGTGTGTGCTTGAAGGAATTGAATTGTTTTGTTCCAGAATGAGACATAATAACTTGTCTTTAATGAAGTATTTACAAAACAAAATAGTATTCTTTGGATGAAAAAATAAAGTCTTAATATAAACTCAAACTCATTACTCAACAGTAAAAGCAATTAGTTACATTAATTGATACATGACTTTGCAAAGCCTCCATACCCACATGTCGCATCCCATACATAGAAACAAAGACATTGTGGTTTAAGTGGTCAGACTACACTTTGGAGTTATTTACTGAGCCTCATCAGCTAGCTCAGCCAAGGCTAAACATTCCAGACCATTCTCTTGAACACAAAGAGAAAAAATTGTTACCAACCTTCAATCAACTCTTGTTAAGCTAGAGCTAAACTTGAAATCCATTACAGTACTCTTTACTGAAAAGGTAACCAATGTAATGTGTTACTAAGTGATGCTTTACCCAACTTTGTGTTGAACTGCTGAGGTGTCCTCAAACAATGCACTTAAACCCTGATTGCTGGAGCAGCTTTTTCCAGTGATGGCGGGCCAAACAGAGAAAGGCGCCTGGGAATTCACAACCTCATTTGTTCATACATACCAATTGTGATGAGGTCAGACAACGGAATATATGTACTAATTTAGCTAAGCATCTTGTTGACTGGCATAGTCAACCAGCCGATGGTCTGTGCATAGTAGAAAAGAGAACGAGATAGACAGAGAAAATCGCCCACATTACAGTGTCAGATTGCCAGGGTATTCCTAGAGTTTGAGCCCTATTCAATAAATAGTAAATTTGGTATATTTCCAAAGCAGGACTGTATTGTCAGTGTGGTGCGTGAAGGCTGCCGACCTCTAAGTCAACTATTTAGTGAATCAACATTATCATTCCAAGCTCCTTTGCCCCAGCTGAAACATTAGCCCCTCTCAGGGCTGAGGCTTTCTGGGATGTTTCCAGTCTAGCCGCCAGCAGGGCTCGTCCGGGGACTGCTGGAGCAAACACAGCGATCCAGTTACCCTGCTGTGTGTTGCATTACAAAAAGAGCGCATTTGGTTCCGCTAATCAGCTGTAATGCTATTGCCATCGATAAAGTGTGTGAAACATCATTCTTGAGAGATATTCCTCAAGTCATTTAGTCTGGTAATTGACTTTTAAAGCAGTCTGGGCCGTGGAGTGATACTACAAACCAGGTGGGCTGGATAGAAATATATCTATCATTTCTTTGTGTGTGTGTGTGTGTGTGTGATGTGATGGGATGGTGCAAGAGATCAAGAGACAATGTTGATGAGAGGTGGAGACAGACATCTTCCAGCTACCCAAAAATAGGAGCATCTTCGCTCATTTGCTCTCTCTCTCTCTCTCTCCCGTGTGTTAGTTTAAAGCACATAATGCAGAAAGCTTCTCTCCTGAGCTGAGGAGGCAGCATATTGATTTTGTCTTAGATGAGGTCTCTGAAACCTCATTTACTCCCGTTGTCATCATGGTGGAACATCAGTGTCTGACAAGCTGCACTTCCCCCCCTATATCTATCCGGGCGGCCATCTTGGAAACTGTTGAGGGATGCTAATGTGTGTGAGCATTAGCGCTGTCCTCTTCCAGTAACACTGTTGACAGAGGGCCTTGCATGATAAGATGTATGAGGTCAGATAATGTTGCTGCTGACTAACCATTGTGCTGTCTAAATAAAGCCCTGTGTTTAAGCACTGATCTACTCTTATTAGGTTACAGTGCAAACACAGAGGGACGTCCCAGGTGGACCTGCCATCTTGGCATGTGGGTCACAGTAAAACATGGCACTCCTCTGCCCAGAGCTCTTTGGGTGTTTGATGAATCATAGAGGATGCTGTCCAAGTTTTCTTACTTCACAATATTCAGTGATGGATTGTTGAATACACTATTTGACGATGGGGCCACGACATGATAGCTATCAATTAAATTAATTTTCCCTGGGGCTTGTACAAATCAAGAATGGACAAGTTTTGAAGCTTCAGAAAGGACATACAATTTTTTTTTTTGTTTTAATCTAAGAAAGACTGGTGTAATCAAACCAAACATGATACATTGTGTGAGTAAGCTCTTGCTTGGCTCACAGCACCACCCAGCTTTCATCAGCAAACAAAGCCTGATTGACAACAAAAAGCATGCAAAGCAAACCTGCTCACTACTCTGACTCACACCTTCTTAAAAGAAACCCACACAATTACACTTCTCTCAGCCAGAGGGCAGAGATTTCTATGTATACATAAATGGCAGTTAGGATTTTTCTTTCATTAAAGAGGGTGAATTTATGCACAAAGACACAATTCTATGTAATTAAACTAATTAAAGAACATCATTAATAAAATATCAGTGAAGCCAGCTGTTTACAATGTGAGGTGGGGCCCGGGGATGTGAGGAGATGGGAGTGAGACAGACAGGGTGTTTTTAATATGTGCTTTTAAGGGTTCCCTATGGTGAAGTCTTCTCCAGGGACAGGGGCCCCTTTTTAACAGTCCCCATGGAGAAAACAACAGCAAAATCAACAACATCCTCAAAAAACAAAAATGTTTATTGTGGAGGAAAAAAAACAGCATTTCTCTTTTCTACTGATAGTTATTCTAAATAGTTTGAGTCTTGGTGATATGATGACAAGGTATTATATATATATATATATATATATATATATATATATATATATATATATATATATATATATACTGTATACACTGAACAAAATTATCAACACAACACTTTTGTTTTTTCCTCCATTTTTCATGAGCTGAACTCAAAGATATACTTTTTCTATGTTCACAAAAGGCTTATTTCTCTCAAATATTGTTCAAAAAATCTGTTTAAATCTGTGTTGGGGAGCACTTCTCCTTTGCCGAGATAATCCATCCACCTCACAAGTGTGGCATATAAAAATGCTGATTAGACAACATAAGTATTGCACAGGTGTGCCTTAGGCTGACCACAATAAAAGGCTGTTCATCCAGGGTTAGGGATCATCTCTCTCTCTCTCTCTCTCTCTCTCTCTCTCTCTCTCTCTCTCTCTCTCTCAACCTGACTGCAGGTTGTCATCTAAAGCCAACTTGAGTGGGCAAATGCTCACATTTAATGGCATCTGACACACAGATGAACCCTAACCCTAATATACTATATATATATATATATATATATATATATATATATATATATATATATATATATATATATATATATATATTGTATATAGAAACTGATGGAGTGCCTTCTTCAGGTAGGGAATGAGTCCTTAACCCAAGTGAAGGAGTTTAAATACCTTGGGGTTTTGTACACGAGTGAGGGAACAATGGAGCGGGAGATTGGTCGAAGAATCTGAGCAGCGGGTGCGGTATTACATTCAATTTATCGCACCGTTGTGACGAAAAGAGAGCTGAGCCAGAAGGCAAAGCTCTCAATCTACATGTCAGTTTTCGTTCCTACTCTCACCTATGGTCATGAAGGCTGGGTCATGACCGAAAGAACGAGATCCAGGGCACAAGCAGCCGAAATGGGTTTCCTCAGGAGGGTGGCTGGCGTCTCCCTTAGAGATAGGGTGAGAAGCTCAGTCATCCGTGGGGAGCTCAGAGTAGAGCCGCTGCCCCTTTGCATCGAAAGGAGCCAGTTGAGGTGGTTTGGACATCTGGTAAGGATGCCTCCTGGGCGCCTCCCTAGGGAGGTGTTCCAGGCACGTCCAGCTGGGTGGAGGCCTCAGGGAAGACCCAGGACTAGGTGGAGAGATTATATCTCCAACCTGGCCTGGGAACGCCTCGGGATCCCCCAGTCGGAGTTAGTTAATGTGGTTCGGTAAAGGGAAGTTTGGGGTGCCTTGCTGGAGCTGCTCCCCCCGTGACCCGATACGCATAAGTGGACGAAGATGGATGGATGGATGGATGGATTCCCACAATTTATGTCTTGTCAACTGACAACCTATTCACTTAAAATAATCAACAAATATGGCTATTGCTTTTGCTTATTTATTCAAAAACAATTTATTTATATAGATTATTTTTCTAATATTTATATTCATTTTTAGTTTATATTTTATTTGTTTAGCTGTTGTTATTTTAAACAATTTTCATCATTTTGATCAGAATTTAATCACTTCATTCATTATTCCCAAATAAGAAAAAAATCAGTTTGTGTGTCAAAGTATCATATGTCATACTAAAAGTAGCCTACGATAATTGTAGTTTTAGTACATATAAAAAAACTGATCATATATAAACTTGTATTAGGCAGGTCAAATCTTGACATGAGGGCACTCCAAAGAGATAACTCAGGCATCACGTGATTCTTTAAACAGTGTTTTTGTGCACACAGGTTTTGTCATGTCACTAACAATGAGAATGGGGCCTTTTCTAAGCCAATAAATGAGGGATGACTGGCGATAGTCGACATGCCGATAAAGGAGCAATGGACATAGTGAAACAGAGCCCAATTAATAATGCATTTGTGTCTGACTGTCTGGCCCCAAGGACGGGGCTGCTGAAAAATGGAGGTCATATGTCCTCCTCAAGTGGTCAGTGATCCCTCTGTGCCACCCATCCAGTGTTCAGTGTCCAGCTCCCTGAACTGTGAAACGACACACTTGTGCATCAAATGCAAGTACAACCATTAACTGTATTTAAAGACTGTGAAATAGGCCATACATCTTTACATCTGTGGATGGTATGCTTGCATGTGGCTGTGTATGTATGTGGTTGTACGCTAACAGTCGTGAACCCTTTTGTTTAATCTATACATACACATACACAATTACGCACATATGCACACAAAAACTGACAGGGAGTGTGTAACGGTGTGTCTGCGTGCGCCAATATGACGGATGGTCGTGGAGGTGACCTCTCTTAAGAGCAGTCACTGGCAAGGGCCTGCCTGTGACCCTTGGCCACTTAGGCACATTAATCACAACCCTTTCCTTCTTGCTTTTATCAGCCCTGCTGAAAGCTACTGTCCAGCCTCCAACCCCACCCACCCCCTTCATCAACTCTCTGCTTTTGCCGTTCATAAGGCTCTCATCAACTTCAGACCACAGGTATCACTCCATCACTACACATTTATCAGGAGCTGCTCTTATCAGCGAGCAGGGCCTGAATATGGAAATGGGATCCCTGCCACTGATAAGGACGGCCTAGATTATCCCTGGCTCTCCTTCATCAGATAGCCACTGAGGAATGGTAACAGGCCGGAACATTCCACCATTGTTTTGCGACAGTGCTGATTGAAGAAGAGCTAAGAGCATGCCCAACGCTGTGGAGACATATGTGTGTGTTTGTGTGCACGCATGTGTTCATTAGTGGGGCCTGAAATAGCAATAATATGAGAACAGGTGATCACTTGGATCTTTCCCCTGACTGCTTACCTGTTTGCACTCCCACACCTGTTTTACACATGCACATGCACACATGCAAGTGCGTGCACACACACACACACACACACACACACACACACACACACGGACACAAAACCCTACCACTGAACTCTGACCTAGTCGTCCAAGGGGGGGCGCTAAAGCAGTCCTGTCTTAGACAAATAAAATCCAAAAACGTTCTACATCTGCACATGCACGCACATAAGCGTGCACATGTACAAAATTAATTCAGACAGGCATGTCACGCATATACACTTACACTATCACACAGAAATTCACACAGACAGCCTTTGTGTATGCACACATGATAATAAGCACACACGCACAAAACACTCTTTCCTTAGCATGTGTTCAATCTAAAATAGGCCATTCCTAATTAGGACCTCACAACCTGAGCTGTTTCTTCAAAGGCAGCCGCTCCTGCGCTAATCTGATGCATCGCTTCATTATGGATTCTTTAAAGTCCCACCCAGCTGTCAAGCAAGCTTGCCGAGTGGGCCCTTATTAGTGAAGCTAGTACAGCAGGCACAAAGCTTGGTCTGTTGTTCTGTGTTGCTCCCACCCTCACACAAACACACATACCAACCGGGGTGAACATGTTGACCCAAGATGAGTTTGTCGGCTTGTGATGCTGATGCTCAGGTGTGTTGACTTGGACACACTCCTTACAAAGGAGTATTGACACGACTAGGAGGGTTCCTATAAAGTCTCTTGCACCAAGAGAGAGCCTGCCACAGCTTATCTTATCAGATGCATTATTAGCTGCGATTGGCAAAACTATCAAAAGAACGTTAGTTGACAAAAGAGGCCCTGTCCAATGCCTGCAGTAAAGCACACCTTTATTGGCCTTTAAGTGATTTATATGAGCGTCTTAAAATGGCTTTTGGTTTGGCTTTGATAAGATGTAGAGGCATGCCTGTGTATGGTTGACACACTTAGCTGAGTGTAAACTCATTGCTACACACAGGGTCAGAATTAAAAGATATTATAATAGGCCCATATAACTCATGTTACAGTAGACTGCAGAGATTGTAAAGGAGATCATCTGTTGACTTGAACACTGTCCTGTAATGATGTGTAATATGGCAAGCATTACAAGTTGTATCCAAACCTATGACCTTCCTTGTATGGTCAGAGGTTTGATGTACACGTAAGGATGATGGTCCTTATTTACACAATATAAAATTGAGACATCAAACTTCTGGGGAAATAGCACTTAATGAACAATAAAAAATCAATGGTGACCTCTACTCAACCTGGTAGGTATAAACATAAATTTCAATCATTAAAACCAATCACAATAAAAAAAAAAAAAAGCCATTTATAAAAGATGAATCAGCATTGTTCACTTTAGTTTATATCCCAGGGTCAAGGCTGACTATCCAACATGTACATTTTTTAATTTACATCATATTGGGTAAGTTAAGCTACAATGTATGTGTTCATTATGTAAATTGTATTTCTTTTAGCAGTATAAAGTACACATTCAGACTTCTTATGGTGCTGAGCAGAAGTAAGAATGCTGTTATGGCAGACTGCCTTGCTATTGGTCACAATCACAGGACTAAAAAGGACTTTATCCTCTACTTCTGAAATCATGCACTGCCTATCTAACCTTAAGTCTGACACTGACCCATGTACCCTTTTGCAATGGAGACTGGGGCATAATAATAGTTTCTGAGTTTCTTGACTTCTCAGACAGCCTGGTATGGGTGGGTGCATTCATGCATGCAGCCAGCTAAACAGATTTTAATTGCTTCTCCGAATAGCTTTGGTAGTGATAACTAAGTATGTGACAATGGTTCTCAAGCGCACTTAAACAGGCTTGCCAAAGAGCTCATTCTCTGTACACACACAGACACAGATACACACCAAAAATATGCATACACCCATAACACAATTACTAATTAAGTGAAGCACACAAAAAGGTTAGAGATAAATGTGGGAGAGGCAAGCTCTCTGCACAATCACAGGAGGCACAGAGGAGAGGGCACAGGCATTTGAAACATGACTCCGTGACTTTTTAAGTGAACATTATCTTGTTTCCCTAACCCCAAATCCAAAACTCAGCCCTCTTGAATGACAAGAGCTGGTGTTGGCACGTCGCTGAGCTCTTGCTCCTACATCTTTTTTTTTCCTCTGAAAAGATATGATCAAGTCCCCTGCTCGCTTCACAGAAATATCAGAAATATCAGGGACATGAGATCCTTGTTAAACAGCTCACTGTTACAGTCTGGGTCCTTGATTGGCATGCTTGACAGTGCACACGCTACTCGCAGTCTTTCACACATTTAGCAAGGCCCATATGCTGAACGGAGACAAACCACAGTGCCATGTGACTGCGCCTATAGAGCGGCTGTATCATGCTCAAATCTCCATTTAATTGCCAATCTCAAATTACCCCACACTTAATAAACAGCAGATTAGTGCATTCTTTGCTATGTCCAACACACATTTCCTCTTCAGAAAGTCTCACGGGGGCAGGTCTCGTATCGTTGGCATAACCAGTCATGTTAAATGGTCGGGACAAGGCATGTCATCTGCTCTGCATCCATCCCTCGAATCCAAAGATTTGCTAGGTCAGTCTGCAGCAATTGTTGTGGAGGAAAGTCAGCCGTATCTGCCCTTATGCCAACATGACCCCCTCCTCATTGGAAAACTGATCTTAATAACCTTTTGTCTGGAGTGAGTCGGAGCCACATATGGCAATATGAGCATTGTTCTCATAGTGAAATGAGAGAGAGAGAGCTTAAATGTATACTGCATGGTTGAAATTAGTGTGCGGTATGAATGACAAAAGAGAGAGATGTCATATTGAAAGGTTACTTGGGTTACTCCGCCGAGTCTGTCTGTCACCTCTATGCCTTCAGGGAGCTCTAATCACTTTACCCTATAATTACCTCCCCACAAAAGGCCCCGTTAAAGTTCCTGTAAAATAAACCTGATGCTATTGTGAAGAAGAGAGGCCTTTTCTTTTAATTAGGGCCATCCATCTTAACCTTGTCTACCTGAGGTGAAGTGAAGGTAGCCCGGGTCAAGCTCCCAAAACGCTCTTCCCTATTGTCTTCTCCTGCCATCGACAAGAGCACAATGTCGGTGCTAGCCTGCTCGCCACGACAATCCTTTTGTCGCCCGCTCGCTGGCTCCTGGTAGGATTTGCAGCTGAATGGGTTTTTCTTTTCTTTACAGTGACACAATACTTGCAATTCACAATGGGAACCCAACACTGCACGCATCACTGTTGTATGTGAAACATATGCAGTGTGACTATAAAAAATTAAGTGTAAGCTCATATCATTTAACAGCTGTTGGTGTGACGTAACAGTCTTGCTCTTCAATGGACAACTTGAGGCTTGTGGGAACAATGTTTTTTTAGTGGGTGTTGCTGAAAGTAGTATCCGGGATCACTTTTTTTTACACTTAATCCCTTGCTCTGCTGTGGTATACACCTCTGCGCATACGCCCTTGTGTGTGTGTGTGTGTGTGTGTGTGTGTGTCAGTGGCTCTCACAGTGTGTGTTATCACCCATGTGTGTTCAAGCACCAGACAGGGTGATGCTGTGTTTAGAATCTGTGTCTTTTCTTTAAAAACTCCATGGTGAGGAGTAGGGCCTCATGATCAAAAGTAGTGTTTGTTTTTTCTACCCGACCCCGAGAGGAAGAAACGCCATGTCCCTGCAGAGCGCAGACGGGCAAACTGCCTCGCACTGATCAGCTCTCCTGAGAGGAATGCTTTCCCCTGTGTGTATATGCGTTGGGAGTGTATGTTATGTGTGCCACTGTTTCAATGTTCCCTTTCCCTCCCTATTCTCTCATCCGTCCCCCTTTTCAGCTGTTTTCAGGTGCCACTGGCTGCTACCTTGAGCTGACAATGATGTGGGCTGTCACCCCTGCTGCTGCTGGAGGAAGGACTGAAACACACACATACACACAGAGGACTGAAAATCACAGGCTTTTGCATGATATCTGTATGTACTCTCTTCCTCCTCATCATCCTGCTTCTCCTCCTCGCCTACCTTCACATCTCAGCTCACTGTATCCGACCCACAGTGCACTGCGTGTGCTTTCATCTGTGCTGAGGTGGCTTGGTCGTATATTATTCATGGGTCGTGCGATCTGAGGCGCGTATCATATGGCAGAAGTAATAAGATGGAGTACTGGTGAGGAGATGATGAACACAACACTGGAGAAAGAGACACAAGCTTCCCTCTCCTGTTGCCTTGCATGGCTCTCTTCACTCTGTATACACATGTTGGCGCACAGCATAGCTTTGATTTATGCAGGAATGGATGGCCCAGAATGGGACAGCACAACAGGCGTTGTTTTTAAACAACAGAGACTATTCCAATGAGAGACAGGCAAGACTAATAATGTGGTGTATCCAACAGGTAAGACTTAAGTTTAGTTTGTATCTTTTTGTGACTCTGCCAGGAGCCACAAAGTTCTTTAACTTTTTCTTGCTTGGTACAGCACACACTCAAGCAGCCGTCTTGCTATTCCTATATATTTCGCCCTCTTTTTTAAATCTTTTTTTTTGGGGGGGTGGAGGCATTTTAGCCTTTAATAGACAGGGTAGCCATAGACAAGAAAGGGGGGGGAGGAGGAAGACATGCAGCAAATGGCCGTAGTTCGGACTTGAACCCTGACCCTCGGCGTTGCTGCTGTATATGGCCACCTGCTCAACCAGGTGAGCTACACAGGCACCTGTTTTGCACTCTCTTTGGTAACCTTACAGTCAATGAAAACTGTTAGCATTAGCAAATGACTGCAGAAAGGAGATAATTCCCTTTGGTAAAGTAGATGTATGTATTTAATGGTGGATGGGTTTGAAAAATGTGTAAATGTTCCATTACATGCAAGAGCAAGACTTTTGACCTCCCACAATGCCCCTCAGCTTTGCAGAGGGAGCAGGGGGGCTTTTTGAGGGTGGAGGGCAGGGCAGAGAGCAGACCAGCTGACCAGTTTCGGCGTATGGGAGACTGAGCCCTGGTGTGCAATGTCTGGAGGCGACATGTGGTTAACCACCTGGCCCCGCTGTTTGACCCACTGGAGTGAGAGAGAGGGAGAAGGAGGGAGAGAGAGCAAGGACAGCCTGTACAACCATTTGCTCATCAATGGAGGGCATCACCGCCACTTAACACAGCTTATTGATCTGCACAGCCTGCAGGGCCTCTGTTGTGTGTCTATTTCCTATTGATTATTTCAAGTCTATTCTTATTGACCGCTTTCCCTCCCTTCTAACCAACGCTCTCCTCTGTCTGCTCCACCAGGGGATTTTTTAAACAGTCATTTGAAATTATAATCTGTGTGAGTAAATGTCATAATCGCCCCTAAGGCCTGGTGCTGATTGGCTAGAGAGCAGAGGTCTCTGAGGTCAATGACACTGGTCAATACTGATCAATTTGTATTATGGTCAGCGCAGTGGTCTCCCCAACCAAAATGGCTGACCTCAGTTCTCTCTACTCAGTTTTCGGCTTTCCATAGGCCGCATGATTTCTTCATAATTATATGCTCACTGAAGATGCAACACAAACTAACATCACTGACATGACAGGGGTAATTCAATTGTTATTGTTTCAACAAAGAAGGCCTGTATGTGGTGTGTGTGTGTGTGTGTGTGTGTGTGAGTGAATGAATGAAGAGTGACGCACTAGCTGACTGCTCATCAATGCTTCATAGGTTAGATCATTAGATCTAAAGTGACAGCGCTACACAAGGATGGGGAGTGGGGGTTGCTCAGATAAAGATTGGCACATTGCTATTGATTCACCATCCCTGGGGCTTCTTCTGTTACCATGGTTATAGCCAGCGAGGGTGGGGTAGGGGTATGAATCTGACACAGGGAGAATGATGTAACCATTATGATTTAAAAACGTTATGATCACATTTGAATAATCGCCTAATTCCCCACAACTTTATTGCTTGATATAAGCCTGATAACTCATCATTTGCCTGAAATTTATGGCCTTGAGTTGCAGAAAATCAGAGTTAGTGTGCTTCCGATGTGCATGTCATTGCAGATAACCATCTGTGGTCCTATAACCATTACTCTAACCCATAACAACGCCTGTGCTTTAGATATATGAAGCAGGGGTTTCACTGTGAGTGGATAGGGGCCTGAAAAAAATCCTGTTGCAGCTCATGTTGAACTGCCAAACTCCTCAGCTGTCCGTCTAAAGCAGCCTGAAATAAGAGCAGGCCTCAAAAGCTCCTTGATCTTTTACTGCCAGGGTCAGGGCTGAAATGAAGCGTAAATGAGGGAGGAATGAGTTTTCATTTTGTCAACCTGTTCTGTTATTGTAAAGCTAAGGGGCCTTTGGTATGAAATGACAGGAGATTGTTGTAAGTGCCCACACCGTGGAACGGCTGAACATGTTTGGGTGTCACAGCCCAAAATAAATTCACCTACTTGCAGATATTTACTGTGTCTAGTGAACAGCTGTGGGAGTTTACCTAGACATAATGTGTGTGTGTGTGTGTGTGTGTGTGTGTGTGTGTGTGTGTGTGTCAGCTGATGCAAGCGTTTACATTCACATTTTTTTGCCCTGCACATGTGCAAGCATGTAGGCAGTGTAGCCTATAGTGTAGTGCATGCTATGTGTGTGAATGTGTATGCGTCCACAACTCAGTTGTGTTCGTACAAGTTCCTGTATTGTTTACTACACTCCCTAAACACACCTGCTGGCTGTGGAGCGCTGCAGAGAGATAAAGAGAATCCTCCATCAGTATGATAGGAGAGCAAAGCAGCAGTAGTAAATACTTGGCTAAAAGGGAGCAGCCTCTGTAGCTGTTTACGGTGCTCAGATTTCCAGAGGAGTGGAGCCGGTGCTGGAGGTGCAAAAAGGTAACAAAACATGATCATTATGGGATGCATTTGTACTAAATCGCTGTACAGAACATCTCCTTCCGAGTGCCGACATCACCCACGCATTGTTCAGACTACAGAGAGAAACCCCTGGAGCTGACAAAGGCAAAGGAAGAAGCGGAGGGGAGGAAAATCGGGTGCCATATCCATCGCTCAAGTCTCGGCTTGTGTTCAGTAGTTCAATATTACACCCACTCCACCCATTTTTGATTTGATACTGACAGTTGTTTCTGAAGAGCCGTACTCCATATCACAGGGAGGAAATGAGAGTGCTGAATTCCACAAGATGTGAAAGGTGAAAAATGGAGAAAAACACCCTCCCCCTTCAGAAAAAAAGGAAAACACCCAAGCACAGAGTGAAAACAAATACATAAATAAATAAATCAACAATGGGAGCTGCAGCTGAGAAGGGAAACATTGCGAAAAATTGCAGTGGGGAGATTTTAAATTGCGGTTGTATCAATAATTTAGCTACCTGAGACACAGTGTTGTTGTTCACCATACGGTTTGATGCGACTGAGAGAAGAGTTAAGATTAGGGAGACTTTTTTATTATTGATGCTGAGGTTCACAGTTCACATCTGGAGTTACACTGCCAACCCCCAAACAGTGCACAACTATCCCAAAATGACTACCACAATGTCAATTGTCTACACAGTTGAATTGTTAGTGGCAGATGCTGTCAGGTCCACATTACAGCTCCTTGTGAAATTCCAACAGATTCTCCTCACAGCCAATATAAAAAAGTTTATAAGTCAACTCCTGCACAATTTAATGGACTGTGCGTCTTTACCGCTAATTAAATTGCTATTGTCAATGTAAAGTTACAGTGAACAACCTAAATTCTAAAGGCTACTATAAGGATATGATGGGTTTGAACAAAGAGCTTGCTGAGTAGATAAAGACAAAAATTCAAAAAAAGCTTTCTTGTAACCTCAACGAGACCTTGTAGGACACCCCATGATTCAGAGTCCTGTTATGCCTCTCTAATGCCATGTCAGTACCAATGCTCACGGTTAGCATCACTCCTCCCTACCTTCATCAGTAACTCGGCCAAGCACAAATGACCCTTGCCAGTGCACTGGGGGCTGGTGTGAACTTAATCACTTGAGCAAATTGAAACCACTCGCTCTGCAGTATTTTTACAGGGGTATAGCATATGACCTCAGCCCATACTGTCTGACCTCTGCTTTTGAAAGGCCTAAAAAACACACTAATGTTTTTTTGCTCATTCCATTTTAGGTCAGAATTCCTACTTGCTGTGTGATTTATAACAACGTTGTAATCCGCTCACAGTTGACATTTAAAGGACATGGTAAAAGTTGTCTTCAGTGTGAATGTGTTTTTATCATCGGGGAGATCCACCACCTTTTGAAGGCCTTCCTGAGCCTGTAGTAAAGCTTCTGACCCTGGTTACAGGTTCCCAGCTCTGGTTCCTGTCAGCCAGGGGAGTAAGGTCAACAGCCCTCAGCAAAAAAAGAACCTTAGTCAAGACCACAACTGATCTGACACAGTGCTGGAATGCTCAGTGATTGATTCTTGTTGTCTCTGGGAAAAACATGTAGTAAAGAGGAAGTTGTTGTTTTTGTTGCCTTAATTTTTAACATGAATCATGTGCAGCTACACAAGTGGTGAAAGACATGTGGTGGTCAAAAACCAAACAAAACAGCTAGGCCAGGCAGACAAGTAACAGGCTAGCTGTTAGCACATTTTTACCTGTTTCTGTTCTTTTGTTATTTATCCCAGGGCTCAGAGCTGGGATGTCAGGGGTATTGACGTACTTACACACAGGTTCACCATGATCTGCTTTCACTCAGACTTTGTCATGTCACAATGTTGTTGCACAAAAGACATACACGTTTTCACAACATGCTTGCAGGGGCTATTCCTCATGTGTTGGAATTCCAGGGCATACAGGGGCTCCTTATAAATCCCCAATGAAATCCCCAATGCTCCTTCCCGCCCCCTGCTTAATCGTAAACAGGCTGGCACATAGTACAGCCACTGCACCCTTAATACCTCCTCAAATAAAAAGTATTTAGTCTTGATTTACAGAGGCAGTAAAACTCTTCAAAGTGCAGGGTAATCTTTCATTAGGGATCCCAAAGACGGTGTCAGCCATATCTGTTCTTCATTATCTTTAATCACTCAGTGTTTTACCTGTTCATTTTATTGTAACAGAGATCATAAAAACACCCTTGTTAAAGAAACACCCTCCCGACTTTTAGATTATCTTGTTAACACAGCCTTACAAACTGGGTCCATTCACTACTTTTTTTTGGACTATGCACATTATAGTTAAACCACTTTTTTTCCACAGTGAGTTACATTTATTTAACTCATTCTGGCTCTCCACCTATTGCTCGTTTCTCTGACCTGAACTAATGTTAAGGTACACCATGAAAAAGTGGATTCACACAACAGTAAAATTATACAACTCAGGTATATTAAGAGGAGAGAGTAAGAGAGTGATGATAAGTGAAGTATAACTTTTTAACACAGCTCAGTAATTGACTTATCACTCAGAGAGTCTTTGTATGAGCTTCTCAATAGTGTCATCACTGAACCGTGGTATTGATATCCCAATGTAAGCCCACTCCCTGTGGTCTCAACAGGAAGTGGGTTGGGTGTATTCAGGGTCCGGCCCATGACACTGACCACTGCCTGTCACTGTGAGATGGGGGTTGGCGATCTCAGCCAAGGTATTTGACCCGCATGACCCATGACCCTTAGATGATTGAAGTGGCGGCTTTCCTTGCTCTGGTGCTCCAGCCTAGAGACAAGGTGACGAGTCCTTTAGGAGCTCTCTGGTTGCAAGTTTTTGGAGAAGGTAGAGGCACAGGGGGCATAGGCGCCGGTCTTTGTTGGGAGCGTTGTTGTAATCTGTCTACTAGGCTAAAGCCTAAAGACATGTTGGCCAGTCATGAGAGAAGCTGGGCTGTGGCCTTGACTGGTCTCAACTAGTGTCACTGGTTTGCTCCAGGGCAACTTCTTACTCATGTAACCTGGATGACTCACTTAGTCAGGGCTTGGGTAACACATGATGCACTTTGTTACTTTGGTGAGCTTTGTAAACACACATTGCAATGTTTGTACAGGCCAAGTGGTTAATGGTGTAATTGTAGAGTGTATCGGCTAGAGAGGCCAGCTACAGAGCTCCGTGACGCCGAGCGGCAGTCGCTAGAAGTTTTAAGTCGCTACAGACCTCCGTGCCATCGGCTACAGATCTCCGTCACAGCTCTGTTGTCAGTGGCAGTTGGTAGAAGTGTTGCAGAGTTACAGAGCTCCATGTCGACAGCTAAGAGCTCCATCATATCAACGGTAGTTGGTAATTCTGTTTACCTGATAAAAAGAGCCAGGAACAGGGCATCGTGAGCTGCCGGTTGTTTCGGCGAACATTACAGTTAAGTTTAGGCGACAAAAAGTGTGCATCATGTTGCAATGACAATTAAAGGAGAATTCCGGCCAATATTTATGTCAATCTTGTTTGCTGTAAATATGCAAGTACTTTTGATTGAAAAACCCCGACCTGAATCAGAGCAGGCAACACTGAGTAGCTGCAGCTACGTGGACAAGCTTCCACTGAGCTAAAATGGCAGTTAACGGGGCAAGTTTTAGAGTGCCTTTGTGCCTCTTAACAGACACACAATGCAATTAATATGTTAATATCTGCTATATTCCCTATGTTACGTTACGTTACATTACGTTACGTTACTCCAAGCTTCTTCCCTTGTGAAAACCTCTGTGAGCAACTGCGCTCTTCACTTCATATACACGATCTGCACACTGTTTAGCTACTTTGTTCTTTTTCCTGCTACAACTGAATTCCCAGTGCGAGGCAACAGCTAGCTTTCAGTGCCGTTAGCTATTAGCTGCTAACTAGTGATAGGTGTGTTCAGTATTTATAGCGATCGAGATTAACATAAAAATTGGCTGTAATTCTCCTTTAAGTTTAGGCACCAAAATAACTGGTTATGTTTAGGAAAAAGATCATGGTGGTGCATTCAGCAAAAAGTGGATAAAAGTGCTCATGAATTACAGTGCTTAACTTTTCATAGTTACAGTATATGTATATGGTTCATGAAATAAGCCTGAATTGAGCAGTGTACATTTGTGTGCTTTAAAATTCTCACAGGCAAGATGGCCCAGTAATTGTTGAAAGTACTTGTCTCCTTAGGTTCTTTCCATTATACTATTTGGAACCATACCATACCCCTTTTAGCATGGATACATCTAAGCGTTATGTTTCACTTCAACTAATCTAATAATCTCTCTTAGTTTTCACCTTGTCCATGCCTCAAGGTCAAACAACTTTTCTCTCTTTAGTGGTCTCAAATGTTGCTATGCTGCTCCCAGGGTCATCCCTACTAATCCCCAGTTACTCCAGTCCTGGTGAATTTCTCCCATGGGCAGGTGAAACCAGATCCCAGACCCTGAAGCTGGGCCAAGATGTCCGCAGAGATAAGCATCCTGAGCCCACTCCCAGTCAGGGGTCTTAGACAAGAATTCAGAGATACATCATCACAAATCCATTAAGGTCAGCCCACAACTTTCACCACAAAGCCCAGCTGCAGCCACTAGACCTTATAGCCCCTATTGGGAGTCCCAGGACCTTAGTTAGAGACCCAACCTGAAACCCCAGACCTGGTGTCTCCTGTACTGTACGCCTTCAGGTCCTTTCCTCTCATCAGTCTTAGCTCCAATTCTGTTTCTCAGGCCTTCAACTGAAATTAAATTCAATGTAAAATGAAATGATGTATTATTTTTCATTCAACTTATCATGAGGATCATATAGGAAGACCCTAATACATTAGTCTGTGTTATCAATATTACTGGATTTATTCCTGTGCCTGGAAAATCAGGGTTAAAAGTCTGTTAAAACAATATAAAGATTGCATCAACAAGACACCAGCTGATGATGCACAAACAGTATGTGTTAAAATTGTGAGGGCTTTAAACAAGGTTCAGTCTTGTGTTATCTTACCAAGGAGATACACATTTTGAGCTCATAAGGACACGTGTTGCATAGTATACTGATACTAGAAAGGCATTCAATTACCTGTCATTAAAAATGGAACTATTCCTCTTTTTTTTTATTACCAGTAAAATGACAGTATTTGAATTAGAGACATATTTCCTATGATTTGTGTACAGTGCTCTGCTTCCGCCATGGATGTATTAGAGAACTTAAGTCTGTTTCTGGGATATATTATAGTTACTGTAGTATGTAGTCCCTCCGCCGCACTCCCCGCCGCTGGGAGACAGTTCTGCTTCGCAAGGGGGAGAGCAGTCGGCCAGGGGTCTGATTCTGGACCGCATTAACCCTCAGCTGGTTCAGCAAACTTTCTAGTAAAGTAGTCTAGTGGCGGGAGTGAGGTAGAGAAACCATGGGGTGCTCTAGCAAACTAGTAGCTAATTCTTGTTGTGTTGCTTTGGTCTGAATCTGTGAGTTAAACACCACATTTATAACAAATGGAAATGATAAAAGCTGTTAAATAAATGTGGCATTAGGAATTAAAAGTCCCCTGAAATGTAAGAAAGTAGTGCTTTGAAAAAAACCTTTCAAAAAACAAAAACTATTTATTTATTTATTATTTTGCCATATATATTTATTTAATAGCCATATTATTTATTTCAAAGGCATAGACTCATTCATTTATTTATAATATTGACTTAAATGGCATTCTATAGTTTTAGAGTTTTGCTGTGTTATCGTTTCAGCATCAATATTGAGAAATTTAGGCAGGTATCGTAGAAAAGACATGATTTTGGTATCAACAACACTATAAATGACAGTATCACAGTATCACAAATGACTACCTGATGTATTATATCATATTGTTGCTAGTCAATGTAAGCTTTTATAAATACCAGTCTTTGACCCAGGTTGGAACCCATATTCAGTGGTACAGGAAACAACAGCCTCTTCATTACCAGGCATTTGTCTAACCATCCTGCATGACCTTACCGTCAAGTAACTTATTCAGTTACTTGACGGGTTTGGCTTTACGGTCATGCTCACATGGTGCCTGCGGCCTGGCCAACCACATGACGCCTGTATAGAAGGCAGGCTGTGGCCAGTAGCCACAGGGCGGTTAGGTTGACAATCTATAGTGAATGGTGGCAGACTACACTATTGTTTGTGGTGCAGTGTTGTTTGTGCTGCTCCAAAAGGCAGCACTTGTATATACCAACCATAAGTGGGAGATTTGTCTCCTCGTCTCTCCACATCTATCCCTCATGTAGCCAATGCACCAATGGCATTGTGATTTTAAATGCTACAGTCGCCCTGCGTGTTTTTGGCTAGGTTTTGTGTCTACTGAGCGTCAAGTCCACTATACCCTTCAATTAACACAGCTTTTACAGGGAATAGGTCCCATTCTGTTTTTTTGGTGACTGCCGTGAAAATCTATTCTGGGGAGCTTTGTTTAAAAATGTCTACAGTCAGCCTAATGCAACGTCTGTTTCATCTGTGTTTTTTTCTGTCCTCTTTTCAGTTTATTTGCAGTGTTTTTATTTTGCAAGCTTCTCTCAATTGGTTTAATCAACAGCACTGCTTAGTTAAATAAAATATTTCTTACATAACAGGTGCAGAAGACTGTTATTTTACTGTTACTTATGTGTCAATTATTCAGAGTTGTTTGAAAAAGTTAAAATGAATTATTATTTAAGTAATTTGGTTATACTTTGCACAAGATCGTTCATTTGTACTTTGTGTTTGATTGTATGTTTTTTTTCCTGCATTTTTCAAGGTTTTAACTTTTTAACTTAACTTTGCTTTGTGACACAATTTAGATCAGTGGTTTAGAAAGTTAGATGTAAGAAACAACTATATATATATATATATATATATAGCCTATATATATATATATATATATATATATATATATATATATATATATATATATATATATATATATATATATATATATATATATATATATATTAGACCTAATCAGCCATACAGTGTTTTAGGTATGTCAACTGATAAACTCATTGATATTGTATTACTGTATTTGCTTATTGTCCTGAAATTAAAATCATGTACACTGTGAGCCCACTGCAACATAAAAAAGTGCCCTTAATTATTGAAAGGTTTGTCTGTCCATCTGCAGGTTCTGTTATTCTCAACTACAAGGGCATGTAAATTTGTGATTCTCAGGACAGAGCAAAGACCAGCCTGAACGCAAGTACAGCCCCCATTTGTTATCAAGCATATGATGCAGTGTATAGTGTATGCTATTTATTTATACTGCAGCTTTAATTATCCAGTACTTCCTGCCTTTGAAGTGCGATCAATCAGCTCTTACCTGATGTGCACCAGGGGCATGAATCCCCCTATTCCACCTCTACCTTCCCCCTTTCAGCCCTGTTATTCTTATTGTTCTTTTCAGCTTAATAACACAGAAAATGAAGGATAGTGAGAGTGGAGGCATCCAAAGCTTCCTTTCTTTAATACCAACCACATTGACAGGACACTATAACCGTAAACCAGTGCAAACCACTGGTGTTATCCATATTGGTAAACACAATTTCAACTTTAAAATTAAGAAAAAAAGTTTATTTTTAACATATGTTTACCTATTTTTGAGTGACAAGTAATCTTACAGTTGTACGTGACCGTTACATTAATCTTTCACATAACTGTCACAACAAAAAGTTAGTTTCTTGTCAGTGATTGATAATTTGGACACAGAGACAGGTGAGCATTTCCAGCGCCTCATCACGTTGTAAGAGCAACCAAATTATTATTATTTTTCTTTCTACCAGCACATTTCAGGACATGCAGACATCTCAGAGAGAAAACTCCAAGTCTTCTTTCCTGCAAACAGCATGTTTTAATTTACCAAGAACGAGGAGCGAAGCCAATAAGAAAATCAATAGCACAGATAAGCAGCCCCTCTGCCCTCAACGTGTGACGGTGAACCCACATGGACACAGCAGGGTGCTGTGGCAAAATGTGTCACTATAAGAAAAAGATTCCAGGCTCACCAAAATGTTTCTGCTCTTCACCACACACAAAAGGCTGTTGTCAATCATTATGAGTTTTTTGTGCTTTGACTCACAGAAAAAAAAGAGTGGAAGAGAGAAATACGCAAAGAGAGGTTAGAAGCGTGCATGCCAGATAGCAGCACAGCTGTGAGTAAGTGAGTGTGCAGGTTTGTAGGTTAAGGTCAGAGGTCCCATGAAAAAGCTAAAAAAAAGTTGGATCAAAGATACCGAGGATAGAGAATGTATACATGTACAGTCTGATCCATCATAGTCCATGCTTAAGGGTTTCTGTGCAATATGTTCTCTATTACATAGTCCAGGTGATTTTCGTCCGTCTCCCCTTTAGAACATGATCTCCTCCAGGCCACGGACCGCGTCTCGTTAAAGCGGCACGGACCCGGCGTGGATTGAGTTTAAAAGTAATAAAGAAGCGGACCTGCTGGCTAGGTGAAAAACCCGCTATTGGATTCCTAAGAGCAACTTTCTTTTCATGTGCAGACTGCATTCAACGAAGCGTTTAATTCAACAAATCCATGGTTGTGATCCACCAGAAACAGAGTTGGGGTTAGTTCAATTTGTACCAAACGATCTCCACATGATCAAAGCGCGGCGAGCTCTCCCCAACATGCTGCTTAAATTAGACTAACACCAAAGTCTTTGGCTCTTGGACAGTATTTGGAATGTCTTACCAGCGGAGACATTCTTTCGCACATATGGTTTCAATAGGCCCAATATGCCAGCTTCACATCTTTAATGGGCTGACAGGGAACTTTGGTGCTAACTCTCTGACTCCCAAAAGTTCTTGGGCTGTCACCCGCAAAGCGGCGTTCATTCAAGTTTTTTTTCTTTCAGTGTTCCTTCCCCTCCTATTACCAGGCGCTGTAGAGGAGTGATTGTGCAGTGAAGGGAAGGAATTGTTCTCTCCCTCTCTCTGCTGCAAACGTCATCCCTTGCTGCGAGATTGTCAATTCTCTGAGTGTGTGTCAACCACAGCAAGTCTGGCAGCCCTGCGGTCTGCTAGAAGCAACTAACCAAAGTTACCCCGACTAGACCCTTCTCCTCTTCGTCCTCCTTCGGCCCCTCTTCCACTTTTTTTTGCAGATAGAGCCGACATAGCAGTGCTCCACACTGTTCTGTGCAGAGCCAAGTTTTTGTCAGTCATACATACAGTTTGGGTTTGTGTGTGTAATCATTAAGTGAGTACACACGGACTTCTTTGTGTTTAGATAAATGGTGTGCATGGTAAGTAACCAGAGTGGGCAAAAAAACCTTCTTTCTCCTTTTGCCTTGTCTACATCTGCAGGGCATGTGGAGCACAGCAAACACACAAACACACCAGCAGGAGAAAACAAGGGTGCGGTTCTCGTGTGCCTGCTGGATATCGAGCAGCCCCTCGGCATGTTGTAAAAGCCTCTCTAATATCAGTGTTATAACCAGACGGGCTTATCCAGTTTTCTTGTCACCAATGTTGGAGATATCACGCCCTGCACATGATTGTGACTTGTTTAAATGAACGGATGTCACAAGCATTATAGATATAAACGCAATATCACACACACACACACACACACACACACACACACACACACACACACACACACACACACACACACAGTCCCAGATACTTCAGATTTCACAGCTGAATTGACTCAGTACTCTCAGGAGAGTTGAAAATGTGACATTTTCACTCTGCGTCTGCACTTTTGTTACAACAGGCATAAAGAAAATCAGAAAAGTTGAACCAGTGGGGGGTTGGTAGGTGGGTTTTGGGTTGGAAGCATCTCTCCTGGAGCACATTAAGACTTCTCAGCTCTATTTCTGTTTTAGTGCAATTAACCTGTTCCCAGAAGACAAGAGTAAGGAGAAGCAATACATGAATACACGCTTGTTGGCATGTCACTCCATGAGCTCTATAGTATATTGGGAGTGTGTTACATTAAATCATTTTAAGTCATATACTATATCAACAAATTTCCATGCAGACATTTGGGTTTGTGTATGTGCCAGCAGAAATGGCTTACATCAATATAATGTGATTATGTGGTGTAAGACATACACGCTAAAAGCTACATAAAAGCTACACTTCATACAAAAATTATAAAAAAGTTTTCTGTAGTTGGACTGTGACTCAGAGATTGTAAATAGAGTGCATCATAGCAAATTTCCTTTATCTACTCTGCATTCTTTCCAACCTGGCGTTGTCTTTAATGTGTTAAATACATATTTAAAAAGCATAAAGCAGTATTTAAACAAATTATAGATAATATATTCATTCTGAATCTTATTTTTTGCCTAACAGATCTTTTATATCCACTTTATTTTACCAGTATCACTTGTTTTTGATCATGGTAAAGTATAAAAGAGAAGCTTATTCCACTGCTATCTTTAATGTACAGTAAGTCGCTCTTTACGATCAACCTAATGCTCAAAATGTAAAATATGCTTATCATGAAAACACATCACTCACAGTATGTAAATTCTTGTTGCCAACTTCAAATGATGTAGACTCTGGCTAAAGGTATTTGTTCACTGCAGTAATTTATGCATAAAGTGGCTTTTGTCAGGCTGCAACAAAGCAACTTTGATAAATGCCCTTTAATTTATTGTCACGCATGTGAAATCAAAGTGAAACATTTACAGGCTGTGTACTGAGCCAGACCAGAGGGGGCTCTCCGGTGAAAGTGAGCATAGCCCCAAGTTGAATTTCTTGTCTGTGGAAACTTTGTCTCCCACCTCCTCTCAAGCCCTCTGGGTTAATCAGAGGCATAAAGGTTACAATGTAAGTCTAGTGACTAACGACAATATGATGTGCACGGAAACAACGTGACAGTTTGCAGCCATTAACCTAGGAGCAAGACATGGTCCATATTTTAGAGGAAGACAGGTCAGATTCAACACAGGATGAGACTTATTTTTGCCTGTGAACATTGTGTTGTGATTTCTGACCAGCTGTCCCTTAACAAAGATATGCTTAATTTTATGTTCCATTTCCTGAACTGGACAGGAGAACCTAACAACTTTAAACCAAAAAAACATTCAGTGAGCTTTGAAACACATGTTCAATTCCCTTAGCGTTTAAATGCTTTAAAGTTTACTTTCAACAAGTTACTTTTAGACAGGTTGTGTATGTGTTGTCACAGTCACAATCCAATTCCCCCCCAACATGTGTCGAGCCTGGATGACTTGCTTATAAGGAACTTCTTGAGAAATGCACACCCTCTTGAAAAGAGAGAAAAGCTGGGCTAACACGGCAATTCACAGGCTGACCTGTGACGCGACCTCTTGCCTGTTTGCTGACATTTTCGCAATGGACGCACTTGAACAAAAAATTGGGGGTGGAGAAAAAAGAGAGAGGAGTAAGAAAAGAGGAGGTGGGGGGGGGGGGTGGGAGATGCCTTTTTCTGATGGATGAAATCTTCTCCTGTTACATTTGGAGAGAACACAGCTGTGAGGAGCTGTTAAGTACACGCAAACAAGCCGTCTGCTTCAGACAAGCCTGCCGGGCACCCGGCCCCACATCCCACTTGTACAGCTCTGACACATGATCACAGCCAGACAATACATGTGGGAGCAGAGCGCGCTCCACTAAAAAGTGAGAAATATTTTTGACTAGAACAAAAAACAATCCCCTCTCAATACCGCTGGGACCCCTCTTGGTATTAATTCATCTTGTTTCTCTTTGTCTTGTGCTGGTTTGTGTGCTATTGGGGAGAGGGAAGAGTGAAAGGAGAGAGTGGGGTTTGGTGGTTTAGTGACTAGGAAATAGGTTAGGAATTGGGAGAAATGTAAAGAACATCTGCTACCGTGACGGTGTCACACTTTGTCTAATGTGTTTTGAATAGGCACGGCTGTCCCAAGTTGTGTGAAGGGAAATCTTTCTGATCCATATGCTGATTAGGGGAATTAATGTGGGATCTTTTTTAAGCAATACCCACCATTACTCGATTGACGCATTCTCGTTTTTTGTAATCACAATAATGTGCAAATTATTTTATCAAGTGACAGTTGCAAAATACAATTTCTTTTTGCATTTGTTTTAACACTATGAGAAGTATATGGATATGAACTTCTGCCATCAGCGAAATTATTATTTGTGCCAATATGTCAAACAAACCGACTTAAGTTATTCATCCCAAACTCTATCAAGCTGCTGAATTCCAATATATTAATTCCAACAGAGCAAAGTGCAATAAATACACCAGCACTTTAATTCTTACAGTCACTGTTTAAAATTTAAATAAAGATATTAAAAGACATTTTGGTATTTTTAGGTCATAATGTGCCGTTCCTTTGTGTCCTAAGATGTCTTTTGTTGATCTTATGTTGATTTGATGTTGATTTTAGAATAGTTTCTCTGTTATTGTTTGTTTGGTGAAGCAACAGATTGTAGCACTATGCCTACTAAGACAAATTTTCCCTCAGGAAAAATAAAGTGTATCTTTTTTATGTAGGTGAATTTATAATAAGAATTTATGATATTGTGTGTCAGCCGTCTTTGCATTTCAAATGGCAGGTAACTAACTGAGATATAAGTTGCACTGAATAAATTATTTTTTTTCTTTTTTCTTAAGTCACATGTTCCCTAGATGAGCTTTTCCTACACAGTATCAAACACTCCCAACATTAAACACTTTGGGCTCAATAAGCAGCAATTCTATTCAACACATGTGACTGTCATCTCAACAGTGACTACAGAGGGGGCCACATTAGTCAATATGATGCCATACGAGGAACTGGAAGTGATGTGATCTTGATACTTGTGGCAAACCACAAATAAGCTGACAAAGTTTTTAAACTTTTGCACACTTCCAATCGACAAGTAGTGTAAAGTGGTTTGGGTCAGTAGTCTATTGTACTGTGTGGAACATGTGGCATTGCGCTAAGATGAGTCATGCTTGTGATTCAAAGGATAATGGAGATAGTTTGCTGACAGATGGATGTTGTGGTGAAATTTGGATCCCAAAGACAAACCCTGTCTTTTGTAAGATTTTTACTAATAATACATGAGTGAAACCTAAAACAGTTTTAGTAATAGGGTAATCGGTTCTTTGTGTGTGTGTGTGTGTGTGTGTGTGTGTGTCTTATTGGTAGCGCTGATGCAGCATTCATCACTGCAGCGCCACAGCTGGTTGTGTTTTGGGTATGTGCACCTTTCTCACTACTCAGTCTGAACTGTGAACTTCAAATGACTTCTGCTGTGTAAAGTGCTCGCACTATTATTGGCCATATAGTGCTCATTACATACCAAGGACACAACAAGCGTCAGGTAGGGTTGTGTGTGTGTGTGTGTGTGTGTGTGTGTGTGTGTGTGTGTGTGTGTGTGTGTGTGTGTGTGTGTGTGTGTATGTGTGTGTGTGGCTTTGAACTTGAGGAGCAAAGAGAGCAGGAGAGATGTGATATAGGCATATTGGATATATCTACTTCCTAAATCATAGATGCTCCAACACTCTAACTTTTGCATGCATAAAAAATGACATTACATCAGAGCGACAAACGTGAGTGTGTGTTTCTGGGTAAGGTCACGCTAATTCTCAGCTCTAACCTTCTGTAGCATGTTCTGTGCAGCACTCTGCATTTGTGTTGTTGGCAATAACTGACCTACTCTGGATCTATCATCACGCTATTTGTAGCGCTAAGGAGAGCGTAGGAGACCTCTCCAAAAGAAGAGTACACACACAGTGAGGACAAGCCGCTGTCAGCAGCTCCTGGTCCAGGTCGCAGGATACACTATTGTTAAGTGTCTCCATTTATCACAAGGCTCGGGTTAAAGAGCAACCCTACTTCCTGTATCCCTGCACTTCACACTCGGCTGAGCTGTTCTGCAGGACCATCACAAACAAAGGCAACCTTTGCACAGCAAAGACTGAGGCTCCAAAAAGAAAATAAACACAGGGATGAATAACTTGGGGGGCCAAATACAGGAGGAAATATATTTATATCAATAGCGTGGCTGTTATTTTTCTACAATGCCGGGTGCTAACATTAGCTACGTGCTGTTTTGGCTGCCGGCAGAGAGGTTAGGGTGATGAAGGAAATCCAGGTGAAGCAGCTCTCCCACTCTGATGCGTCACACCGCTCACTTCTTGCTGATGTGACATGTAGTATAGCCTGCCCGAAACATTCTGGTGTATAAACAGTACGAGGGGTCCTTGGACTACATCAAATATTATTTTGCACTTAACCACACATTTTGACTTTAACCCATGGGCAATAACAATATACATAGGCTCTTCAACATTTTCTGTTAGGAAAGATTTTGAGAAAAATGAATGTGATACTGTATGGCTTTGGTAGACTTTGGTCATCATACAAAATGAGTTACTTTCCACTCTACAGGTCTTTGTCTATCCTGCCTTCATGTCAAAGGCCCATCACTTACCCAAGGCTTAAAGCAACACCAAAGATTCTTTTGTACCTTAAAATAATATTTCCAAAATCACTTCAGTGGTTCATCAACTCGTAACAGGGTGAACAGCATTCACTTTGCGGCTTGCTATCGGCTATAACCACTCTACGCAAGTTTGTCAGATCGGGTAAAGGACCTGTAGTTCAAATGAGACATAATGGACAATTCTGCTTCCAACCTGCAGGGGGGCCAAAGAGGAAAAGTGCTTTGGTGTTGCTTTAGGTAAAATAGTAAATGATAGCTGTTATACAACAAATTAAATTAACAAATGATGAAGTACATTTGGAGATTGATAGTCAGTTCATATTACTTACGGTCTGTACTGTAATGGATTTGAGTAAGATTTTACAGTAAATACCTGGCAAAAAAGTCTTGTAAAAGTGCTGTTAATTATTGTAAAAAAAAAAAAAAGATATAGTATATTACAGGATACCTTTTACAGATTTTTGTTGTATATAAATTACAGCAATTACTTCCATAAGCTTACCTTCACCTGTCAGAGCTGCAACAAAATAAAACTTTTATTAAAATGAAAAGAGGGTTACAATTCAAATGTAAGCATTTTTTGACAGTTAAATCCAAAAAACAAGAGGATTGTAGCTAAAACTGTATAATAGATTGCCTATTTTCAGTCTTAACCTTAAAATATGAGCAAAAGGGGAAAAATAAAAGATTAAGAACAACTGTCATTCACATAGTGGGACAGAGAAGAGTCCTCATCTTTGCATATGACTAATGCTGTCAAACGATTAAAATATTTAATATTAAAATTAATCGCATTAATGTCATAGTTAACTTGTAATTAATTGCAATTAATCACACATTTTCATTTATTCGAAATGTCCCTTGATTTATTTTTGTCCCATTATTTCTTGTCAACTTGGAAAAGTGGATCAGCTTGCTTTGTGCAAATGTTTTTTTTATTGAAAACAACATTGGCATAAAGCCTACTGTAGTGTTCAATTTCACACGCAACCTTCATACTTGGAGAAAAAAATCTCTCACACAATGTGCCACTATCAATAAAAGAGTGAAAAAATACTTTGATGAGGGGGCGGAGAATTTGCATCAGCTGTGTGCTTGGTCATCAAGTGGTATTTCAGACTGGACATGGGACAAATGCTCACTTCACAATAACAAAACACACAGACCACACTTCTTTTGCCAATGGAACCATTTGGCAACTTTTAAAAAGTAAACTTCCATTCAGAATCTTATTTGCATCCATTTCGGCGTCTCCCGCTCGCCATCCACACCCTCTGCTCAACTGTTGATGGTAACACGATCATACAAACAATGTAATCTTCTGAAGCCCCAGACTATAATAATTTCACACTTACATCAAAATGAGTCCCTCAGGTTTCTCTCTGAAGTGTGCCACAAGCAGGCAGAACACACATGGGCATGGATCAAACTTTGCTCTCTGTTGTACTTCACCAAGATGCACTCTTTCTCAAAAAAGACAGAAACAGAAACAAACTAATTAAGGACATGTGTCAACAGTAACAACAACAACCCAAAAACAATAGGCCCAGCAGCTTCAACTAAAAGTGTATGGCTGTGCCACAACATGAAGGCTTACAGTTATAAAGTGCAACAAGGCTCTGCTAAATTAGCATAAAGCTCATGCAAAATCTTTCAACTTTTAAAATGCCATACAACATAAATACACTATGATTTATACATAATATTCTGATGTATCTGTTAAATTGAGCAATATCTCAAGTGAGTCTGGGAAGTCAATGGACTTACCGTATTTTCTCAACAACAGACATTCAAAGCAGTCGGCTTTTGTTTTCAGGGTACCGGGAAGTCGGACCAAAGTTATGGGCTTTCAATCCAATAGAATTTTTTTTTTCATACTTTGGGAGATAAGGTTAATGTTACGTAATGAATGTAGGCTAACATTAGCTAGCTTTAGCTTCACTTAACGTTTTCTAAAGAAAAGATGCAAACTGAGTTTGTGCTGGATTCCAAATATGTCAAGGTCTATGACAAGATATAGCTAAAATAATGTAAAGTCACAGTCAAATAACATTACTGTCACAACAAGCTAACGTGCGCAGGTGCTCACTGAGGTGGTCTGGTGTGTTACAAAACACACATAGCTACCCTGTGGGTTAACTTAACGTTAGCTAATGATGTCTAACGTCACTCACATTGTAACATTATAACTTAACTTTAAATTTAGATTCAATTTAGCATTATAGAAAATCTAGAGCGCTGCGACTGTTGCTCCTCTTCTTCAGTTGTCAGATGCTCCTCTTTCAAACCTTGTCCAACGCAGTATTAACAGTAATAAACTGTATATGCATCATTTAGAGTCAGAACACAACTTGCCTGTAATTTAACAATATTTTACCGTGGAAAAATGCTGTCAGCTACTGTAATTATTTCAAACCCACAATGCTTTGCGATATAAAGCTAAACTTTGTAAAATGTCAGAACAAGAAGTAACTGTTGGTACACGATCCGTCCTGCCTGCACGATCCGTTGTGCGCATGTGCAATATGTTTGCGCATACGCAGATGATATCATGATGAATGCGGATTTACGACACTGCACGATCTGTTCCCATAGACAGTTAAAGAAAGTCCGTTCGCCTCCACCGGAAAGCTAACGTTAGTTTAGCTAACAGCTAATTTGGCTAACCACTAGCTGAGACAGCATATCAAAGATCTTTTTATATATATTTATATATCGACCCTCAAAAGTTAAAATAACCGTTTAAATATATAACAGCTGTTATGTCAGTTCTACTTTACTTGTGCTCATTTAAAACACAACCACTCAAAACTTGTCTTTAATATTACTGTAAAGTCTTAATTTAGCTGGAGCTGCTTTTCCCACTGTTTAGTTTGAGTAACGTTATTTTAGGCTGAATCAAGCTGTCAGCTAGCGGTTAGTCGAATTAGCTGTTAGCTATACGTCGTTAGCTTTCCGGTGGAGGCTAACAGCAGACCGCTACTGTGGAACAGATCGTGCTGTGCCGTAAATCCCTGGTAAATCCTCGTACATCATGATTATCATCTGCGTGTGCGCGAACATATTGCACATGCGCAGAACGGATCGTGCAGGTAGGACGGATCGTGTACCGACAGTAACTATAAAATGTTACTGTAAAAAATACAGTAATTTGTTATATTGTGTGTGTGTGTGTGTATGGCTTTGTTGACTCCCAGTGATTCTACATCTGTTTTCAGGCTGAGGGAGAGTTTTGTTCAACTCCACATCTCATTAGTCATCTTGTCTTTAACTCTCTGTGAGCTCTGCAGAGCAGATTACCCTGAATGAGTTTTTTCCTCTGTCTGTCTCTCCTTCACAGCATCTCTGTATCTCTTTTTCTGTTTGTCTACCCATGCATGCTGATGTGTGTTTAGACGAGGCTTTTGCTGCTGTGACATACTTCTATTTAGAATCATTACAGTTTGATTTCTTCTGACAAACTGTTTTTGTCCCCCTCTCTCTCTCTCTCGCTCACTCTCTCAAATCACTTGAAAGAAAACAACAGTGCCCCCTTACTTGTTCTCCAGATATTAATTTGGCTTAATTTAATTTGGAAAACATCTCCAGCAAGTTTTCCTGGCACAACCTTTGAAGTGACAATATGAAATAATAAACCCTATTAAATATAAATCACAAGGGCGATGTCAGCAATGCTATGATTCCTATTTGATTTCCGAGAGAGAATGTGTGATCAGTCTCTTTTCCATTTCTCCCCCACCCTCTATCCCACTATTTCACCTTTAATTGAATATGTTTCTGTTGTTGTTGCCAACCAATCGCCCCCTACCCCCCTCCCCCCCATCTACTTCCTCAAGCACGTAATGCATGCAGTAAATAATTCAAATGAAATTAATTTTACAGCACCTTGTTTCCACTAAGCATGCCAACATCTGTTGTCGAGTCACAAGTTTACATTGTTGGTCATTACTTTCCACAATGAGCAAAATGTTTTATTAAAGCCCCGTGGGAGTCCCTCTTGGATCAGGCAGAGACGACGGTGCTACTGACTGAACCCTCCCTGAACTCTGACAATCAAAGATTGGCTGCAGCTCTATTGGGGCTTGACTACTGTCTCGCTTTCCAAAATGGGCTGGGACTTAATGTGATTGAGGTATTGGACAGCCTTGGTCCTTCAGGAAATCGCTGACCATAATGAAACAGAGCTTTGCTGACTTTTGAAGTGACATAGTGCTTTTGTTCCGCAGAACAGAGTAAATCTCACCCTGCTGCTGTTTCACAAAGGCCCATTACACAGTGGATATATAAATAGGCTTTTTATTCAGTTGCTTCTAATTACCATAGTGCAAATACCAACGGCACAATATGAAATGATAATCCTCAAGTTAAATCATCAACCATTTTATCTAATGTCAACATACAACATGCATTGCACATTATATTCCTTTTTAATAATGCTCTCCACACTGTTATTTCGGCTCAATATTAAAGGAGTGTTTGGTGAAATGAATGATATTTATTGTGGCAGAGGGAAGGACCTGCATGTACATTTATATATAATATGGTAGAAAGATGTGTGTGCACATCCCAGTGTGCAAGAGAAGGAATAGAGTTAAATAGCACATCTCCTTCACTTGCGGCAGGGACATCTCAGGAAGTAGGCTGTTTATTTGCATTGGTCCACATTTAAACAGCTCTGCACTCACAGCCCTTCAAAGAAAGGCACATTGTGTATTCATCAATTTTAGTACTCATGGGGAGAGAAACAATAAGCAGACTGCTATACATAAATCATTAAGACACAAGCAAAAGCAAACACAAAATATATGGAGACGTGTACACAGACTTTGGGTTGGGTTGTGAATGTGGTCTCTAAACCTCAAACCGTTGCAATGGTGGTTGTATTAGTTACTGTTGTAAAAGGGGCTTTAAACACTAAAGTCTCCACAGACTAGAGCTTTAACAGAGCAGAAGAACAGCGGGAAAGACAGGCTGTGGGTGTTTCTGGAAGCACCTTTTCTCTGTAGACTTGGCTGTAAAATGTGAGGGGACCCAGGACACACCCCTGAGGAGCTCTGAAGTGGTTGTAGCCACCAAGGGGCCCTGATAGCCCTGATAGCCCTGCTGCTTCTGTGCTCCATCGGCCCCCGAGCAGGTGACAGCGACTCGTCCATACTCTGGGCCTCTGCCAGTAACAGATGTGCTTAGTCAAATGACTAATTGAAAACCTAAAACAAAATCAGCAGCTTGGCTATTTGGCCTGCATAATAAAGGGCCTGTGCTGATAAAGGGAGTGGGAGAAAACACAACCCCTCTCATCAGCGGCGCCATTAACAATCATGAGCAAAGATGAAAACAACGCTTGGTTTATTCGGCAAATGAAAGCATATAACTAGATGCTGTCCCTGGAGTCCATTTCCAATTTTAATAATACATCAAGGAGCATAGCCGAAGCAAATGCTACTACGTCCAGAGCCAAAGCATACCAGCCTACGTACAGCTCCAGCATCAGGAGACAACTCCCAGAGCAAAAAATTTAGCAAATGCATAAAGGTACACAACATGATAGCTATTAGCTAAATTAAAAGAGCCATTACCAGAGTAGTGTGTGGAATCACTTGCCAGTTAAAGACTACAAACCCAAATTTTCCATTTCAGAAAAACAAAATGTCTGCATTTTTGTTTTTTCTCCACCTCATCTATTTCCATCTTCATCGTGAAAAGCATGCAGCTTGAGCTCGCCTCAAATTATGTACATGAATAATAAAATACCTTCTAATTAAAAACTGTTGTTAAATATGCAAAAACTGATGATAATGAGATTGTGCAATACCTTGGAGTAAAGCATATTATAAATTAGTTAGAAGTGCAAGTCGGCTTGACCCAAACATTGCATTTTGAAGGCTACTTGCAATATTATGTCTGGGGCATATGGAGTGGGGGTTCAGTAAACTGTGTTTAGCTGTGTCTTTGTTTGTGTACATACATGCACACATATGTCTGTGCATGTGCGTGTCTGGTAATGTGTTTGTGCATGTGTGTGTATACGTTAACGTATGAGTCTGGGTATTAGTGGGGGTTAAATATATGTATGTATGCAAATGAATTTAGTGTCTGCCTCATTGATTCGTTAGGGGACTGTCGTGGTAATGCAACCTGAGGTTGAGTATTAGTTCAGTGTGTACTTTAAATATCCTTAAATACATGGTTCAGATGGCAAAACAAATGGTCTAAAACATGATTAAAGAATAAAAAAGCCCATTCTACTAGAGGACTGTGGCTTATGTAAGCAAGGGTTAGAAAACAGAGACATCTGGAAGCATTGGGTACTGAAGATCCTGCACAAGAAACTAACACGCTTTGAGTCACGATGATAATATTTTGTGTTAATATTTTTATTGTGACTACTACTTATACAACTACTAATAATAAAACAATTGCAGGTGTGATACTGTATTGTCAAAGGGTCTATCTAGGCGGCAATTATTTTACATATATTTCATTTTATTTCATTTTTATTTGCTGTGGCAGCTAAGCAAATAAATCATCACACCACTCAAAAAACCTCAGTCTATTTTCCACTGCTTGCTTTGTGTTTGCTTCACATCATCAATCATAGCAGTTTTTACTGTTGTCCTCTGATTGAGTTGTCTTCACAGCTATATGTGACAAAGCCTTTATGATGGCAAATGCAGTAAATAAAAATAGAATTCCTCAACACACATTTACATGAGGTTTTGAAGAGGTAGGCGGCAAATTAAGAAATGAGGGTTGTCAGTTTGCAACAGACAAGTGTGGATCCATAAAAAACATTGATGGGAGAAAAAGTGTAAATTTTAAGTTGCCTTATTGTTATTTTCTAACCGACAGTTTGATTTTCCTGTGAAGGGAATAATAACTTGTCTCTGTAAAGAATATTTACACAGGTCATGTGAATATAGTAAAGAGAAGATACATATTATTTAAGGCAGTTGTAGACAACATTGGATAATGCAGACATCTGTACACACACACACACACACATACATACACAAACTCTTTGTAGAAATACATTTATTGCATTAAGATTCATTATTGAATCATATTTATGGATATGAGAGTTGCAAGTCAATTGGAGGCAATAATATTCCTTAGCTTTATAAATTCACTTGACATATGCAGAATAGAGCCTGTATTTAATATTCAGCAAAATAAGACCTCACTCTGATTGAAAGGTTTGCACTGCACATTGTCAAACACGATTGCTCCATTCTGGGCCAGCCAGCACCGGGAACAATGTGCATATTTCACATCCAGTCAATAGGCCTCCGCCATGTTTTATTAAAATTTTAACAGGACTCTGGGCTTCACAGGTTCATCAGCTATTCAAAGCTACTGAACAAATCAGCTGTCATCCGTCCTTGCGTGTTTCCGCCCCCTCCCACCCATGTCCCTGACCTTCCTGGCATCCGGAGCATGCTGCACGTTTTAGATGACTTTCCACCAAGTCTTTATAGCCAAATAAATAGCAGCATGTGCTGCTATCCATCACCCATTATAATCCTGATTGTTTTTTATGTTTAAACCATAAACAAATACTTGATTATGAGCAAAGGAAATAAATCAGTTGACATTATATGAGAAGGCAATCCAGCCAGTGAAACAGCCATTTAGATTAACGAAGCAAGCGCCTGATACGCACACATGTCCATGCACATGCACACACAGACAAACTGGCATGCTTTGAGAATGGAAGGCCACCAATAATAGTTACGACCAGAAAAGCTATGATTCAAGCGAACTATAGGTATAAGTTAAAAACAAAGTAAATTAAAGAAGAGTGGTGAAACTTGTCCATTGAATTCAGACAAGACAGCCGTTCACTAAAATGTATACGTTAAGTGTTTATGCCTTGTCTAACCTACTCATTTTAATCAGGGGAATCATTGTGTCTTTCTTATGTTATTCATTATTGTCCTCTTGTAATTCTTCAAATGTCTTGGTTTAGTTTATCAAGTGAGGTAAACACACCATTGATATAAAAACTTGACATAACAATGTGGTGACGTCATCCAGAGTCAACTGTGAGACTAGAGGCCCCTTTGATGTCAGAAATGCAAGGCAGTGTGAAAAACAAAAGCCTTTTGGTGAGGCAGGATGAAATACTTGCATGTGTACAGTATGTACTGTATATATACAAAGGTATGTTGTGTATGTGTGTGTGTGTGTGGGGGCGTGTGTGTAAGAGAGAACAAGACAAAGAGAAAGAACGAGGGGAATCTTTGTTCCCCTGTGACTGAGGGAGTGTGAGTGAAATTGGATGTGTATGTGCACCCATGAAACTTATTTCACCCAGCTCTCAACTTACATCCCTAATCCAGCGGCTGAAGTGAGTGAGAAAGTGACAGTTCTTTGGCAAATAAAATCGGGTTCATGCAAAGCCATTATTAATTTGACTTTTCCGTTGGAATGAAATGTTTTTTTTTTTGTGAGGAAATTGCCCTGAGCAGTAATGAATTTCCCCCCTCTGTGCTGTGTGGCACCATAATTTAGGAGAGCGATAGATCACATAGGCTGACGATTTGAGCGTGCATATATTCTAATAGAGAGCTGATAAATATTAAATGTGCAACATTTAAAACAGGCTCATTTTCCCAGTTTTTAGTGCAGAGAGAGCAACATTTGTCATAATAGCTGCTGGCAACGCGAGGCGGGGGAAAAAAAGACAACAAGCATTATTTAGGCCAATATATATTCACATTTATTTATCTAAATGAGTCTGTTAGCAAAGTAGATATCAGAGAGGCGCTGAGTAGTTAGTTTTGCAAAGCTCAGAGCTCTCTGGCATATGACAATACCCGCTGCTGCATTTCAAAGCATCGATCACCCGTCATCACAAACCCGTGGTGATTTTGCCTTCTTCCTTTTGTGTTGATGTGTTTACACGGCCACTTGCTTGTTGTCGTTGTGATCAGTTCTTGCTTTGGTATGAAGTTACAGTCAAAATATGCCAGTGTTTGTCTGCTAAAACAGCTCTCAGTTGTCTATTAGGGGGGAAAAAATGTCCTTTCAAAACATGTCAGACTCTATTTTGTGTTGTTTGGAAATTAGTTTTAGACCCCAGGATGTATTTGAAATGCTTTGGTGTGTTGGCATATTCCTTTTTATGTCATCTTTTGTGGTTAAACACATTTACAAATAAACGCAGTTACTTTTTCGGATGAACAGCTGGAGTGTCAAAAACAAAGCAATCAAAGCAGTTGCAGCAGCTTTTGTGTTTCTCTTATTTGTAGTAATTTCACACATTATTTTGGATCGCTGCTCTACACAGTCATGTCGACACACTGATTTAAAGGGAAATGCTACTCAATGTAAGACTTAGCTCCTTATTTTAATGACACAATCAGAATCAGGGACCGGTGAACCACAAAGAGGGTATGTCCAAATGAGAAGTTCAGAAACATGTACTGCAGAGGTGGCTTCTATGTTGTTTATGTAAGTTGAATATCGTTCAGTAAAATGTAATTTGAATATGTTTGCATGCACTTTTGCAAAAATCTGTGACTAAAGCAATAGATAGCTGATGATTTTCCATTATGATCCCTATTCATGACTTCTGTATCTTGACACAGTTTTCCTTAAAAACACATTACAGTAAACAATACATTCACCATAATCAATACTATGCTAAGGACACCTGTAAATAAGCAGAAAATTATTGAAACTGGCTGGTTGGCTAATGCTATTACTCCCCCATGGCTCAACCAAAGCAAAACATCTGTGATTCTGCAGCACACTGCATTTGTCAGATCAATGACTAATTCAATGCAAAAATGTTTGATCATTGAAATAGAAGGAACAAAAAGAGAAAATCTGCAAAATATTTACTTACTCTGATTGGTGCCTCTCTTGCGTCAAGTACTGAGGGCCATGATGAACACTTTCTGATAAAACATTTGTCAATTATTACCATCTCTTTTTCTATATGTTCCCCGTCTCCACCTCTTCAATCTCCATTTACAGCAGCAATCGCCCTCGGCCACACAAACCACTCTGCCTGTATCGCACTAAATGGGGCCAAATTCCAGATTACACAAACCTATGGGAGAGATGATATTTCTTTTGTCTGGTCCAAGAATAGGGGCCTGTGAGCTTCTGCAAGCATCATTTAGCCTGGTTAAATTACCATGACAAGGAGATGAGCAAACGGACAGTGCCTTGGCTTATCTGAGAGAGAGTTGCACTTTAAAAGGGCTTTAATGGAACCAATTATTAGGAGGATCTCTTCGCCGTCTGCTCCTCGTGCCACTTGATTGTTCTTGTTATAAATGTCCTTCCTTCCCTTGACGGAGTTGGTCACCATCCCCATCTCCAGCTAGCCTCACTCTTCATCTCTTTCTCTTGTATAGTGATGAGAAGGTCAATAGACTACTCTTCACAGCTCTTGAACCTTTCCCATATTTCTTAATTAGGCCAGGCTGCACTTAAAAATCGAGCTGATAGGTTGGTACTTCCTCCTGCTCCACACAAATTTACACACACACTTATGCACACATGCGCACATACTCACGCATACACACACACACACACACACACACACACACACTGAACACATTCACACCTCATAAGTCTGACTGGATACCTGGTGCTTCTCAAATGTCTAGTGCTTCATTTCTTACACTTTACACTTCACCAAATCTGTCAATTTGCCCTGTCTCCAGTTGACATGCCACAAACCTAACACCTGACATACTAGAGAGGTGATGGACAATACATCCTCAACTTCAGGGGAGGGGGCACCACCCTTACCAATGGTGTCAGCGACAGGGGGAAGGATGAAGAGAAATGGGCAGTAGTGGAGAACAGTGGAAAAAATTCATAATAGTCATTGACATTTGTTCATGCTTAAAAACCTTAGGTTGTTTTACCGAGAACTAGTCGATTTAAGCACTAATTAGCAATCAGAAGAGTGTCATGGCTGCATACGTGTTAAGTTACCTCACAGTTCTAATGTGGGTTCTGTTCTTCCCTTTCACTCTCCTCACACTTAATGGAGCCACTGCTACAGTATATAAGCCATAAACCTTACACGCTGGAAACTCTTTGACAATACAAAGTTTGGAAAAAATGTATCATCAGAGTTTATACTGCTGTTTACACTTCAGTGACCAAACCACTCTGTCATTTGCATAATTCCAAGTCATTGCACCACTTTCCAAGCTATTGTGTTTTAAGAAGTAGTGTGAAAAGAAAATTGTTTACTCTCTGGTCACAATATCCAGTCATTTGTCCAAGATGCATTAAGTGGCTAGTGTGAGACAATGTACTGGATTTGTGACAGTAAGCTTTAATTGATGCTGTCTCCGAGAAGGGGCAGAGACACTGTGTGAACGTCGGTAAGGCAGAAGATGAAAACACATGGCCTACTATTACCACTACCACACAGTCACCTCAGGGACCTCAAAATGAGTTCAGCTGGAGTTTTTCATGAGGACACTGGTTAATGCACTAAATATGCATATCTATTTTTAAATGTTTCTCTGTATTCTTTGTCACGTAGTAGTTATACTTGGTTATTGCAGCACTTGCGATTAAGTGTCGTGATGTATTTTTGGTATAATGGCTTACACTAAACCTGCCTCATAAAGTGGGATTTAGAACATCTATGAGAGCCGCAAAGCCCTTGACTCAAAACACCACATGTCTCAAGGTTTCACTGACTCCACTTAACAAACAGCATGCTTTTAAACTATATCAGGCTTTTCCTGACTTTTATGTATGGACAACCTGTTCTCACTCTAAACTCTAAAAAATATGGACGTTTGGCTGTGAGCGTCACAATCGACTAAAAAAGCACCCTTCAGAGTGTGTGTAGAACGCACCAAGGAGAGCAGCAGCTACACAGGATTTGAAGATGATGTAGCAGACTACGCGACTATGGTAGCGAGTAGTATGAAAGGGTGACAATCCGCATAGGGAGGTTTGTTGGGCTGGTGGATGGGTCAGACAACACAGGACTTTAACCCTGGAGACCTGGGATTGTGTCCCGCGTGTCACATTTCCTAAACCTAACCGTCGCTTTCTTCTTTTACTTTCTTTTCCTAAACCTAACCATTGCTTTCTTCTTTTACTAAACTAAACCGTCCTGTTATTGTTTTCCTAAACCCAACCATCCCGTCCTTCTGTTCCTAACCATCCTGTTCTTATTTTCCTAAATGCAACTGTCCCGTTAATGTTTTTCTTTTCTTTTTCTCTTTTCTTTTTCAATACCAACGACAAAGACACCTGATTGAGTGTCCGTATATTACGAGATGGGAGTGAGAATGTGTTGGAGTGCACGTGTCACCAAAAATAACTTAGAACTTCCCAGATTCAGTCTACCAATGTAGTGGTGGTTTTTTCCACTGCTTCCTCACCATAAAATTAAAATACACTTTCATAAATGTGCAATGATATCTATCTACTTGTTCTCTTCTTTTACATTGGTGTTTCCCATCAATCACTTAACAATCGCTGTCAGTCGGACCTTAAACAGACCACTGAGATCTTTAAAGCAGAACACCAGGGTGGCAATAGCTGCAGCACGGGTAGATAAAGCATTTACTTGACTGTTGGCAAAGTTGCTAGCAATGGCTTCTGCCACCAGATATGACCAGCAGGAGAAATGAAAGGAGAGTGCAAAGGATAGACAGTTGTTGGAGTTGTAGGATATGGGGAAGGAGAAGATTTTGGCAATAAAGGGGTAAGCAAAATAGTTTCTCTCTTTTCTGGGCATTTAAGTGTTGATTACTGGTTAGATGATTGTATGATGAGTAATGATGAGTATTGTTATTGTGGATAAAGATGATGGATGTGGAAATGCATATTTGTGTTCATATGTTGGCAAGTAGTGTAATGTTTTTGGTGTCTTAACATTTGGCACACTATTAAGACCTGAAGCAAGTGTAGTAGTTAGTTTTGCTAAGGATCGCTACTAAAAACCTTTAAGACCCAGTATTATTGGAACAGCGTGTATATCTGTTAAAACTCATCTGTCACATGAGATGCAGAAACATTCTGCTTGTAGACAAAAGATGGCTTTCTTCATGATGAATCATAGATGTTACGGGCCCTGGGTGTTGTCCAGTGGGCTCCAGGTACTGTGAAAATGACAATATAGTACTCTAAATTGTGCGTAATTTGTATGCATGTTTTTTTTCTCTCTCTTCTTTCTCCCCTAACTTGAACAGTAAAATTACAAAGCCACACAAGACTGGATATGTTTGTGCCGTAAACTCCAGGTTCCCCGAGCCTTGCACCTCTTTTCAAGAGGACTTAAGTAAAATGGGGTTAAATGGCCAGGGTCAGAAGGGTGAGGATGTAGTGGAGGCACATGGCAGGAAACTTGGTGCAACCCCCTCGTGGTATCAACTTTATTTTGCTTTGTAACCTGAGTAGAAATAGGACTAAACATTTGTTCGGCTAGGTATTTTAGGATTAGAACATGGCAAAATAAAAAAATTAAAAAAAGAGCTGGCAAGCAGACGGTCAGAGAGGAAGCCAGACAAATGCTCTCAGTAAGTGCAAGTCAAGGTGATAGCATAAAGGTTGCTTTACAAAGAGTTTGCTGTTTCAGGCATGTGTATCTTTTCCTAATTTATGGACCTGCTGTTTTAGGGCATTCTAGATTAGTCTGTACTGGGGATATCTCATTCCATGTCTCACTGTGTGGGGCTCATTAAAGCTGCGAACGAGCCGCCTCTGTTGCCCTCTCATTGGCCTAAGGTGCAATAACCGCCAATCAGGCGATTTGGAGCTATTTCAGAATTCAGGAACATTAAACTGGCTTTGCATCAAGTTAATACGCAGGGTCTGTTTGGCGACGCTGGCCCGATAGTGTGATTCATCTCTGATGGCTTTTAGAAAACACCATAAAAATATATTCTGGTAATGACTCTGATGTCGTCAAGAGAGTGAGCTGATGGTGTGGTTAAATGCATGAATGCATGCTTTTATTATTTTCAGTATGTGTTGGATCTATGGTGGCAATTATGCTTTCATTTCCACTCAACTGCACTGTGTGTGGTACTAAGCATCAACCAAGTCATTAAGTTGGAGTTTGGACTAAGGAGTAGCTGAGTCCTGTGTGTTTGTTTGTGAGTGTTTTTTTCTGAGGTTTATGGTCTGTATTTAAATAAGATAGTTGGGTGAGAGCAGTGTTTATTACTTATGTGTGTGTGTGTGTGTGTGTTTGAGAGAGAGGGAGGGCGAGAGAGTGTGTGTTTGTTTAGGTAGTCCTATCTTTGTGAGGACCAAATTAAACCTTAAAAGTGAGGACATTTTGACCTTCTAATGATAGGTTTATAGTTAAAAATATGTTTTAGTAGGTTAATGTAAGGATTACAATTAGGCATTTGGTAGGCTACTGGCTAGAAAATGAACTACATCTATACAAGCCCTCTTAAGTATTGTTATAAAAATGCGTGTGTATGTTTTGGTGCATTTGTATTGTTTGCAAGAGTATACATACTGTATGCATTTGACCTCACTCACAGTTCAATGCAAGCTGATGTCTTTGCACCTGAGAAAGTAGCTCTAATCTGTGTTCTTGTAGCAAACTGTTCTGCAGCGTGTTTGTGCCTGCATGTAGTTTTATATAATTCCGCGTACGTGCATGTCAATGTTTTTTTGTGCTTCCGTGCATATGTATTCATGTGCGTGCCTCTGTGCATGTGTATGTGTATTGTATTGTGTTAGTCCAGCTCCTTGGAGGACGTGACCTGTGTGGGTAAGGACAGTGTTTAGGGAGGCGAATTGGGAGGAGGCCAGCCTTCTCATTAGCAGGGCAGATGTGAGGTCGCTCTGACCAGATTGCTAGCCACTTCCTTAAAAAAACAGCTCACCAATGGCCTGGCGTGAGACTTACGGAGAGGGAGCAGGGGCATGGAAATGTGCTGTGTTCCTGACATATTGTGAGTAGTCACCAGACAGGGGAAAGCCAGCCGTCTTAACCCACCTCAGAGGCCACTGAACACTGTCTCCCCCGCTCTCCTTCTTCACAACAACATCCTTGTACAAGAATGATGGTCAAAAATAACACAAGCGGAAAACTGCAATGAGCTGCTACTTTATCCCTCCTGGTCCCCTGCTGGGACGATTAGCAATCCAAACTGAAAGAGAAAGAGACAGAAGGAGAAGGAGGGAGTGAAGGTGGGCTAAGGATGAAGGAAAGGATAGGCATGGAACCAATTTCACCACAATTTCCATCCCTTTAGAGATGCTTGTTCGTGAAATGATGAGTAGGCCATTAGAACAACATATTAGGTCATTACAAACTGAAGACCAAATCATAATCTGTAGTTCCTTTTCTTCTCTTTTTTTTTTAATGGCAAAGTCAAGATGGCTGCCATCTTTAGGAACATGTGAGGTGAGAGCTGGATGAGGGGCAGCAAATGGCTTTAAATGAAATATGAAATACATGCAGTTAACTTTTTAAAGTGATTCATTGATCATGTTTTGCACCATCTCTTCTTAAATATTACATTCATAAAATAGGGCATATTTAGCCTGAGTGTTAGAATTTAATGTGTTAGATGTAAGACAATGTAGTGACCAATAATTTAATATAAAATCAATGAGTCATTCTGAAGTGGCTGTGGGCACAAGTGAAATGCCTGTGCATTATAATCACTCTCTTAAGCAGTAGGGGAAAGTGGGGTTGCTTTCTAACAGTGCTAATGCCTCGGTGTGTGTGTGTGTGTGTGCGTGCGTGCGTGCGTGCGTGCGTGCGTGCGTGCGTGCGTGCGTGACACCAGCTAGAATCAGGTAGACAGGTCACATTGTCAAGCAGGGAGCAAGTGCACGGAAAAAAGGGGTCAAGGGCAAATAAATCGCTCGGCCGCTCTTTTTGAGATGACAAACACGTGCCCCTGCCAGAAGGGAACCATTAAAAATAATTTACACAAGCTTTATGTTGGCTGAGCTCTTTTTGATGCAGTGTTTCCCCTGGCACTTATGGCTGTGGCGCAGCTCCAGCCATATGGCCAGCCGGGCAGTGGGCTGTGAGGCTCAGGAATACCTGGGTGGTTAATTAAGAGCTGTTGCCAGGTCCATAGGAGGCCAGTCTCAGATCTTCCACAACCCTCACCACCACCGCCATGGTCTCTGCTAACACTCTCACTTCCTCCAAAAGCAGACCCTCCACTGTGACCTACTGTTGTCTATACTCGCTCACAAGCAGCAGCCACGAGGGACAGGGAGAGGCTACCGGTAATTATTTGAGATAACATCCCCTGAGTTGAGGTGGGATATGTGAGAGAGAAGAAAAACTATGTGCTGTGTTGTGTCTGTGTTTTTCTGTTTCTGGATGTGTGTGCAGGTGCACATAGTTGTGTGTGTGTGTGTGCGCTTGTAAAAGTGTGTGTATACTCCAGAGCATAAAGGTCAACATTTCCACTTTCCTTCTCGAGTGAGTGTAATGCTTCTTTAGAATGGAGGACAACGTAGCCGCGTTTTTCATAAATACCTCATTCTGTATTCAGACATTTACTGTTCTGTGCTCTCGGTCACCAGACCAATTTGAATAAACTATTCTCACTTGTCAGGGAGCACTCGCTCCACTTTGATTGACATGTACAATTTTCAGTGACTGCAAAAGAGAAAATGTGAATATAAAGCACCTGACCATTTCAAAACATTTTTTAAATGTATTGTCATAAAAAAGGTACTGTAATAAATAATCATGCTGGTCTTATGTTGTTTTTTGTAAAATCAGATAGATACACACTCTATCAGAGTACAGGAAGATCACAGTTAGAACCTACAGTCCTGTTATTCTATATATCACACACTGTCATAATAGTCATTGGCTGTAAAAAAAAAAGAAAAAAACAATATCTGTAAACCTTGATGATTTGAGACCAAAATGTTTTTCGAGTCATATCAACCGGTCATCCTCTATCTATTGACCTTACTGTGTTATCATGGTCTGTGTTGTCCTAACATATAGCTTTGACCTTGGCTGAGGTCTTCACAAGCCCCCTGTCTAAACATATTGATATTCATAAAAGCACTATCACTCTATCAATCTGCTAGACAGAGATGTAATACAGTATAATGAAGCAATAATGAGGAATTTTCTCTTGTTAAAATGTCATTTATGTAATGAATAAAAGATGATGGGTTCAGCTGTCTCTGCTTTGTTCTCAATCAGTCTTTTTATATTTTTTTTGCTCTGGCCTGTACACTAACATTGGCGTCACTGGCAGACATTGTCCTGATAATCAGCCAAAATTGCTTCATGTTTCCACTGTATAAACAATCATTAGGGTGTTGTTTTGTTCATTCGCTTCGGCTCAGCTTTTTATTTGTGAACAGTGGCTGCAACGAAAACACTGACAGCTTCTAATCTAAATCTGTGATAGCTCAGAATGTCCTGATTGTGACAGCATAGCAAGGCAAATACATTTGTGACTGTGCTTGTGTGTGCATATGTTCGTGCCTCCCTATATATATATATATATATATATATATATATATATATATATGTGTGTGTGTGTGTGTGTGTGTGTGTGTGTGTGTGTGTGTGTGTGTGTGTGTGTGTGTGTGTGCACATGTGAGTGTGTGTCGGACCCCCTGCTGACTTTCCACCTCATCTCCATATTCCTTTATGGGAAATGTAAATGGATACATGATTATCTTTACACGGACCCAAGCAGGAAATGGGATCCTACCCTTTGCTGTGACTAAAGAAGAGAGGAAAATGTTATGGTACACATTATAAATGATTTGTGCATGTAGAGTATGGCATCTTTTCCTTGATAACCTCTCTTGTGTGTTTTCAAGTGAGATTCATCAAGGTCCCAGTGGTGCAATGTTTTCTCCTTGTACCCCTCTAAACTATAAACAGCATTATCTGTCTGCCTGTCTGCCTTCAGTTTTCAGCCGTTTACACTGACCTGGTATCATATGGTAATAAATCCCATTGAGTGAATGACGGGTGATAGGCTACTTGATGCTGAATAATTGGTCATTTTGGTTGCAGGCTCCCCTGCTTCACATTATAGGGATAATGAAGGCCTGCTGAATATGGTGATCAGTGTATGTGTGTCTGTGTGCATCTGTCATCTGTGTGCATGCATGCGTCTGTGTGTGTTGCAGAGGTGTCTCCTGAGTCAGGGATTATTGCTGATAGATTATTTCTTCAGCCCCCTCGTTATCACTGGATCAAACAGACATGTGACCTGCACTTCATCACGCTATTCATCCTCCTCTTAAACTGAGCTCTGGAGACCTGCAGAGAAGGCTGCTGGAACCATATGTACAGGGCTGGGTTGAGACCAGGGGCACATAATACTGCTGCACTGGGAGCCTTTTGCATAATTTTAAATCCCTGCTTGCACTGTGTGTAGTATATCTATACCAGCATTATGAATGTGGTTTTACAGCTGAGAAAACCCCCATTTGAAAGAGAGGAGTGGTTGATTTAAAATCACTTTTTCATCCATCTGTATCATTCTGTTTACATTGAGGTGCAAAGCTTGGAGGTTTTTAAAGAGATAGCTCTTTAAAATCTTACTCTCGTCCTTTCTATACTGCTCTGGCCTCTACTGTCCAGACTCATGTTCCAGTCCCTGTTATTATGCGATATTGTCGTCACCTGTCCTCATTACTAGTTGAAGGACAGGCCCTTTGATGCTCATTAGCGAGCACCCCTATGTCAGCAGTACAGACTAGTCATAGAGAGGTAGTGTGAGCTGGAGACTGTGATGTCAGCCAACCTGTGTATACCATGACAGTGGTGACACCCAGCCGCTCGTCCTTTTGTCAGGAGCCCCTAACGAGGTCATCACTGTCCCTGAGACAGAGGTCACCCTTACATTTGACCCCTGTCTCTCCCCACGCTGTAATGTCAACAACTCCTCACATCACCTACTTGGCGGTGTCCCTGCGCCGCTCTCCCCCATTGGCTGGTGGCCTGCCGAGCTGTCATGCAAGTGGCCAGTGTGTGTGAAAATCAAGGTGGGCTGATGTCTTTTAATGAGACAGACGTAGAGCCCCGCTAATGTCCCTGCCTTCGTTAGGCAGGACCCAGCTGCAGCCTGTCAGCCCCCTTGTTAAGCTCAGCCCTGGTGGGACGGCCAGGCAGGGCAACGCGGCTGTCGCTCTGTCTATCTGTCTATCAGTTGGTCAGCTTCTCTCCTCCCCTCTCCCGTTGGTGGACCTTAGTCTCCAGGGTGGAAGGCAAGCTCTGCCTGCCTGATGGCATGGTACTGTATGTCAGGGCTGTACTCTCTGCTGCTTTCCCTGGATCCTGGGAGGTGGTTGGCTAATGATCCACCGACAGGGCTTTGGGGCGCTCCACGGCATTTTGTTTCCTGATTAGAATGCAGCGGCGGCCTTTGTCAACAGCGATGTCAGCCGCTGTAAGGACAAAGCATTGTTACCAGGGGCATAATTAAATCTGTTTCCTGTGAATCTGCCACCTGTGTTGACCAGGCAATCAGGGATTCAGTGAGGTTTTTTTTTTCCCACTCTGTGTTTATTCTCTCCCTTCTCCTTCCTCTGTATTTGATGCTAATATGATGTGTAACAGGAAGGCAGCTACATAACAGGGAGAGGATATCATTTTATTTTTCTGGGATCATTCCTTTGTGGGGTAGTAAACACAAATTAGAAAACACATTTACAAGCTTTTTACTTGTGCTAAGCTCTAAGTTGCAGATTGTAATATCAAAGCCCAGAACTTAGTTACTGAGTAGTGATTAATAATTAAATTTAATTAATTAAATCTTGAATCTTGTAAATATAATATTATTATTATTTTCAATCAATATGCATATTAGTATATAGATATAGATATTATTACACATTTATATTATATTTTATTTATATATATATATATATATATATATATATATATATATATATATATATATATATATATATATATATATATATATATATATATATATATATATATATATATATATATATATATATATATATATCATCTCTCCTAACCCTGTTATAAAACACTAAATTTATCTGTCTCATCAAATACACAGTGACATGTGAGCCAGAGCTAACCAGACCATTAAAAGCAACAGCAGTCCCTGGGATATGGACTGGTCAAAAATTAATTGGCCCCATGGCTGTTTGAAAGCAGAGAAAAAACAACTCTGTGGAGTATATCAGGATTTCCCACATAAAATATGTCAATTTTCCCTGCTCAAGCCAGTCGGGCAATAATGACCCCATGGTGCTGTAGAGTGGTGTGACAACACAAATGACACTACACTGTGTGCTAATGACATGGGATGTAGTTGCTGGGTAAACATGGCAATTAAACAACAGTCTCAGACTGAGTGGGGCACACATAGAACCTTCACAGGCCCCATTGTGTCTTTGTCTTAGCACACTCTCTCTCTCTTTCTATGTTTCTGTCTGTCTCTCTCTCTCTCTCTCTCTGCAAGACATTTGCATGCTGGAGGCATAATTGGCTGGTCTCATTGTGGTGGTGGCAGTATTCCTAGAACGAGGACATCTCAATGCACCTCACACGTCCTCACTGTCACAAGGCTCGCTGCTGAAAGCCTTCCTGACACAAACACAGCAACACAGAATGCTCCCACAATGGCAGCCATGTCTGCTCCCACTCAAACTACACCCCGTGACAAGAAGGAGCTGAACTAAGCACATTTCTCTTCCCCCCTTGCAGTTTCCAAAGTTCAGGATTACCGTCAGCATGCAGGAGCTCTGCTGGAGAAGTTTTTTGCTGTCTGAGAAGGCTGTGTGAAAGAGTTTTGAGGGTGACAGCCTAGCTGTAGCAGTTTGCAGGAGGAAACTCATGTTGAGTTTGGGTATGTAGGCACATTTGAACATGCAGTAACTTATAAGTGGCATATTTTGTATGCATGATGGACTTAATTCAAATCTCTTGTCAATTGGAACGCAACACACCAATGTGTAACATATTTCCTATTTCAGAAATGACAAAGTAACACAGAAAATATTGCCAATTAGCTGCTTCTACGTCCCTCAGTATTAATTTCCATCCATGATCACACATACATGTCTCTTCATCTTAAAATGAATCATTTAGCAGATACAGAGTATGCGTGGCTGCCCACAGGTGACACTGCAGTGTGCCACAGTGGCCAAAAATTTGCTTGCCACATTGATAGAGTACCCCTGCCTGGGCCTTATTTCATTCACCCGTGGAACAATTAGCAATGCTGAGCAGTTTTGCAATTAACAGCCTCATAACTGTCACATGGCCCCATTTTTAAATCAGCAGGAGTAATATCTGTTTTAGAGCAAAGTTTAATTACAAAGTAAAGCATTTGCATTGCAGCGATTACCATTTTTAAATTACATTATTTTTTTTATTTTTTTTTTAAACCTCTACAGGCAAGCCCCCTCCCTGTAGCAAGATATTTTTTTGGCAGGGTGTGTATGTAATTGTCACAATCATACGGAAAAATGACACAAAATGTAATAATGCATTTTGAACTTGGCTTTACCCCTGAGGAATGATAGAAGAATACAGTTTTTAGGTGACTGAATGAATGACTGCCGGTGCCAGTGGAATAGCACTCACATCAGGCTTGACATTCTCCATCAAACTCCATCATTCTATTGTGAACAAACAGTCTGTCTAAAACTCTAAATGGGTTCAGTCAAAATGGATGCTAGAGCCCAGTCAAGGCTTAAATCATCTCTCTGTTGAGCTCAAAAGACAAGCGTTGAAGCCAGAAAATAGAAGAGCTGATGGAATCTGGCGCAAACACATTCCCACCTTTCCAATCTTATTTTCGTCTCTCGCCTTCTGCCTGTTTCCCTTGCTGGGGCTTAGTGTACTTTTTGTGTCCCAGTGCGTACAAAGTCTATCAGAATGCATTTGTTTCAGGGAGCCCCCATTCACTTTCAAAGGGTTAAACAGACCATTCACCGGCCTGTCAACATTCCCTGGCCCGCCTCACGGAAAAGTCTGCTCAAGTTTTGTTCCCGATCAACACTTGTCTCCTTGGCCCGTTGTTGCTCGCGTCGTGTAATATCCATGACAATCGTGTTGGGCTTTTCAGGGGGCTCTGTAGCACCCATTCTGTGGGGCCACTTTCAAGCCATGAAGAGCTTTATTTGTGTGGATTTGAAAGAGTCATGTGAAGTGCCCTCAGGCTGGAATCCTCTTCAGCGGGTCACCACTATCTCAATGGACTTTACACACAGAGTCGGCCATCAGTACTGCCCTCACGTTCTTATAAAGCAACATCAACGCCACTGCTGCTACTGCAAGAGTTCTGAAAGTCCTCTGAAAGATGCACTACAGGCAGGAGCAAGGGGTGGGCAAGGAAAGAAGGGAGAGACAAAGGGGAGAGACAGGCCCATGAAGGGAGATAATAGTCTGCAGCAAAGAGGTGAAGAGCAAAAATGAAGGAAATAAAAAAAAAAAAATTGGTGAGCATAATATTTTAAGCTCTTGACTTGGCTGGGTTTCTAACTTAAGCAACGGCAGAACCCCTTATGACTCCAACCTGTCTCTAACTCACCCGACTGAAGTGTGTGGACACACACAAACCATAAAGCAGGCACTGAAGGCCGGGGCGTGGGAAGTAAGGGAGGTCTAGCGGCGTATCCATTTTCATGGACCATATGGAAATTCTGTTGTGTGTGCAGCGGACGCGTTAGATGGCGGTGACCCTAACGGCCATGTGTGTGTATGCTGCATGGTAAACAGTGTGGAGTGGGGCGTCACCCTGACCCCCGGCATATGGGTAGCCATTCTGAAGGAGGGTTTTCACAAACACAGCCATGCTGCGAGGCAGGCCCTTGGGACTTTGATTTGTTAATGAATTGCTCTATTGACTTGCACCTTTGCTTGCTTCATTAGAAGACACCAACAACACTCCTTTTCTTTTTCCCCCTCTTTTTATTCCACCCTGATCTTATGCACAGAGAGGAAAATGAGGGCAGAAGGAGGGAGGGGGGCATTACAGAATGCTATTGTATGTTTGACTTAAATCTTTAGGCTTGTCATCTGTTTTTCCCCCTCTTCTGTGGCTTCAATTCTTTAGCCCAGCTAATTTGTATTGTGGCAATTTAAGACAACTCTCCAGTGCTCAGTGATGCAAGAGAACAAATCTAATGCCCTGCTCCCCCGCCTCTCTGTCCTACCCCCCCTCCTTCCCCCCCACCCTTACACCCCCATTCCAGGCAGGCCATGGCCCAGGACCAGCCTCTTTTAAATCTATTTCCCAGTCCCTCCCCGGCCCTCATTACCATGTGGAGACAATAATGGTTTTGTGAGGACGATACCTGCTTTACAAGTAGCAGATTATTGTGTCCCGCCAGTGTTAACACAACAAGTACAAGCCCTCTGTCTGTGGCCATTCCACCGGCTGTCAGCACTCATCCATAATGGCAGTGTCACACCATAACACACGGCACACAAAGACGTGTGACCCTCCAGCTACATGCACAAAGACATACAGGCTCTATAAGACTTGCACAACATATGGCTGCAGCATTATGGCCCTTGGTTTTTCCACAACCTGCCACCAAGCCAAAAACGTCCTGCCCTTTGTCCAGAAAATGTGTTGCCCCTGGCTGCTAGGCCACCCAGTGCCATGGTTGTGCACCAATTACACCATACTTTACCAGGAGTGCCATCTGTATGCCAAATGAACCATTCTGTCTGTGGTTTCTGTCCTGATAGGTGGGAATTTTACAGGCCTAAGAGTGTATTAAAGACAGCAGGGGTGTGTGTGTGTGAGAGTGTGTGTGTGTGTGTGTGTGTATATGCATGCATGTACTTATAAAATTAAATAAGAAATACAGATTTTACATTCCTACTGTATGCGGCACCAACGCCTACAGCAAACAAAAGCAAATAAAGGCAAATCAAACTGTCCCATATGTAATCTTGTTGAACTTCCAGTGACATCTAGAAACATGGGCAATTTAAAGGGAGTTTTTCTTTCCTAAACCAACACAATGGAGAGTGTGTGTTTTATTGGGGCTAAGAGCTTTTATCAAGTCCCTGTGTAGATGTCTTAGCGACTCTATTGACAATGCTTCATATAATACCATTGCTTACACTGTCATAGAACAACATGAGAGTAAGCATAACAGACTCTGACAGCCTTTTATCACTGCTGCAGACAAAAGGAGTCATCACAGGAATTGTGATACTGTATTTCTTATCTCTAAAGAAAACTGCAGATATTTTTAGAAAAAAAATCCAGTGATGTTCGTTCTATGTGTGTCAATATATTTTCTTCACTTGGATTATTAGCAATGCTTTAAAGTACATTAAAACACATTTTCCTGACTGATTGTTGTGAGATTGTATTGAAACAGTATGTGTCAGCAGCAGTAGAGAGGTGAACTTATTTAACTTGTGAACACCGGCGAGCCAAGGGAACTTCCTCTGACTGTATATGTGAGGAGGCAGTGGGTCAGCTGGAGGAGCTTCCTGCCCTCTGCAGAGTGGTGGACGCCTGCTGTGTGGGTATAACATGGCAGGCCAGGTCTATTGTCTGGAAAGAGGATGTGCTCTGGTGTTGTCTCGGCTTTGGGCCGGGACACACTGCGTATGACGCATGAAAACTCTCGCTGGCTGGACCCAAAGAGTCAGGGTGGGGTATGGAGTTAAGGTCTGGCATGGTGAGGCTGTATCCAGAGATGGGTGGATAGCTAACCCCTATCAACAGGAAAAGGTCACTTCGGCAATCTTTTTAGGGAGATAGCTTCATATCTGAATTGCTTATTTTAGCCTTGTCACACAATGTGTCTATTTTAATTTTAATATCATCATTTGTATGTTTTGGGAAATTTAATTCATGATTTTGTTTTAAAATAAATAGGATTCTATCACAACTTGCTAAATCAGTCTGTGGATTTTTATGCCATAGCTGCCCTTTACTTAACTTGTCTTTGCCTCCAAATAGTTTTTTGGAACAGGTTGCCAGACTGCCCTACTCTCAGCTTTGACACTGCCATATGTGCAGGTTGCCACGTGGCCCTTGACCTGGGTCTGAGGGCAGTCAGATGGATATGGTGCTTGGCAGGAGGGGAACTAAGGGTTCTGTTGGATTCAGGCTGTCAGGATCTTCACGACAGGAAATTATTTTTTATTTGTAGTTGCAGATCTGGCTGGTTGCAGTGTCTTATTCACAGCTTGGCTGATTTTATTAGTTTAGAGGAAGCAGAAAAACATTATAACATATTGCATCTTCAACTTCAATTCAGTCATTAAGTCACTGGAATGTTGATAGAAAAAAATATGTTTATTCTTAAATGTTGTACAAGCAAGCTGCAGCCAAAACTTGCTTTTTTGGAAGTGGACAACACAGTATGTGCGAATTTAGATTTTGGAATTGCTGGAGTGTTTGACAGGTTCTAATAATTTGTAACAACAAACTGAAAATATAGGAAGCCACAACAAATCAGATGTCCTACTTGCAATAGCCTCCTACAGCAAGATCAGATTTAATGAGGTTGGTTTTATTTTTTTAAGTCTTAAGTTAAAAGTTTAAACTTAATTTGGCCCGTACAGATAACAACCCGGTCTCAAGGCAGTTCGTGAAATGGTCAGGTTATTTTGATCTATTGATTCGTCAACAGGGACACGCTTTTCTCGTTTATTTCATGGTGGTCCCCATGAAATAAGCAACGGCTGCCGGGACATGATCTGCAGTCTCTGGGGGAAGGAACAACAGGGAAATGAAAAACCACACACTGGCAACAACTGGGACATAATCCGCGGACTCTGGTGGATGCAACAACAGCGAAATGAAAAGCCACACGCCGGCGACAACTGCCATGACACTGGGCTGCTACGGGGGATGCAACAACGGAGGAAATGAAACACCTAACGCCAGTGACAACCACGGGACGGACAGCCACATGCAGGACGCGCTACAAGGTATGGTTAGGAAAAGAACAACGGGGAAAGGAACCCTCGCATGCAGGTGACGGCGACAACAACAGGATGGTTGTGGTTAGGAGCTGAAGAACCAATCAATCTCTTTAAGCGGATTTTCAGCTTTTCTATAGAGGGTTTTCACCGACGTCACGTTCTGGGCAGTAACACGGATGTGCGGCCATATTTGAGGCACTTGGTGTAAACAACTGAACAGAGTACAGTGGAGTATCGTGCACTTTGGATACTTTAAGTCAATGTAAGCATATCTAAACAACAGAGAAGCATCCAAGATGCAAAGGCAAATAGGGAAGGACTTGGACCTCAAGAAAAGGCGCGCTATTTCGAGAAATTACAGTTTATTGGCGGTGCAGATCCCTACGAGTCGGCTCCCTCTTCTTACATCCATGATGACCCGGTGATTCTTCCTTCAGTTGCATATCCCAATATAGCTAGTCAACTATCTGCTTTTCTCGCCCAGTCCATACACAGTTGCAGGCCTTAAATCCTACAAAGGTTTGGAGGCCAAAGTAAGGAATGCAATAACGTCTTTAATCAAACGTTAACTGTATGACATTATTGCAATAGTCAAGGTGTAGCCAAGTGACTCAATCGTTTTCTTAATTTTCATTTCAAAGAGCCCCAGTTTGCTATCTCCACTTACTGAGTGAGTTTGAGCTTTGCCAACCACAAGCGCCTCCTTTCCTCTGATAACTTCTGGCATTCCTCTCCCTGGTTTAAATAACTTTTCGATCTACTTCAGTGCCTGTGCTTTGTTGTGATGCGGACTATCTCCAATATGGCGATTTCCGGTCTGATGGCACATCGTGAAAACCCTCTGTACTACTCGCTACCGTAATCATTCTTATCGTTATCATGAAAGATGCTTCGCATTAAAATACATTAGTTTAACATTGATACCACAAACAAAAAAACAAAAAAATCGTGTCACTGTACACGGATCATCTGGGCTGAAATTAATACATTTTCCCATACTATGAGTCCCTGGCTTTCCAAACTATTGTTCACTCATGAGGATGACTTGCTGATTTTAATGACAATAATAATGAAATGGCATTCCCCACTGCTCTCAAAAACTAATTGCTTACATAGAAAAGAGGAACTCATACCCAGGGACACTGCATTAGCTATTAGACTTTGCTGGGGTGGGAATCAAGAGAGGTCTCACGATACAATATCATCACAATACTTCTGTCGCAATAAAAAATTATTGCGATTTTAAACATATTGCAATATTCTGCTATATATATCACAATGTATTACCTTTATTCCTACTTTTTTTCCCAATTTCAAAATATGTCCCCAAAAGGCAATGTTGTCAACATCTGTTTGATCTAAAAAGACATATTTCTCTGTTTGTTCATATCACTTCAATTTTGTTGCTGCAAAATGGGATTGCCAAGCAGACAGACCAACACATATATAATAATAGATCGATACCTGCATCTGTGTGTTGTTACAGTATTGCCATGGAAAATATTACGATACTATGCTGTATCAATTTTTTCCCCCAACCCTAATATTTTGCTGTCAAAATTATTAACAAACATCTATAGATAGCATTTAAAGAAACACTGATAAGCTTTGCATAATCAGTGTAATTGCAAAGGCGGCATTAACTAGTTAACTACTTGCAGCTTGCTGTCCCAAAATGGAGTTTTATTACTCCTAAAACAGTCAGAATGATGAAAGGTAGTGCTGACATGCTGTCAGTTGTCAATTGCAAAAACAAAGATATCTTTTGATTCCTGGAGAGCTGACATTTTGGAGATATATATGCTTTCACCTTTTGAAGAAGGCTTGGATGATACACACTTCTGCAATTTAAGTTTTACTATGCAATGCAGGGCCAATATGGAGTAAAAGATAATATATAACAATATAACACATTCATAGAACATCCAAGTCCTGTTGGAGCAGAATATACTCTTGTTTCATATGAAATGCAGTCCATGTTTTATGTTCATACTGTGCATATCAAGAAATGCTGACAGCGTAAGCCAGACACTATTCATACAGTAGATGGAGCCCGAGTTTGGATGGGCTGGAAACGTTTATCAAACATACAAAACAATTAGGCAGGCAGAGTGATGGGGGGAGACAGAGCTAAGCTACCCGACAGGGCCAGTCACTTCTACAGAGTTGCATCAGGAACAGTTGGGTTTCATTTTGCATGCTGCTGTGCTTGGAGGAATCTCAATATTTATCCAGTTTGTCTGGCCGTGGCACCTGCTGGGGGAGACATTAGTCATTTGTAAGTATTAACATGGGCATCCCCTCCTTCCCTCATCTCCCCTGTCTCTCTCCCTCCTTGTCTTCCTCCCCCCTCTGCACTCTCACTCCCTCCCTCTGTGAGTACACTGTCAGTCATGTTGTAGCCTTTTAAATGTCATCCACTTACTGCGGAGAGCAGTCGCCCCACTTGACAGTTTTATTGGGAGACGTTGTGATGACGGTGATGTGAGAGCGAGAGAGAGACCGAGAAAGTGAGAGGTAGGACTGGGGGGAGGCATCATTGAGTCAAATCAAATTAGAATAATCAGAGTGATGTGATTAATAGGAGTGCCATTGTGGGGTAATCATGCACAGCGATCATCACTGCGGTGGACTTCAAATTAGCGTGCCCTGCAGTGAGGCTTTGATCTGGCAAGCATCAAATAAAGCTGGGCGTCAGGTTGTCACTTACTTAAAGTACACCTTCGCCTTGACGTCTTTTTGCCACACTAAAAATAGAGACGGAAGACAAAACGTGACAAAAGCCAGAGGTTCAGTCGACAAATGATCATGATTGCTCTGTTTGGCACCTGCTACAGTGAGCCACTCAGGAAGAGCTACATTTCAATTTCTTAAGGTGGACTTAGAATGCTAAGTACAAAGGTAAGAGAAAGAGACAAAACTAGAGTACTTGAAAGGAAGACATCAAAAAGACATTAGCCTGAGTGGGTTTTTTTCAGGCATCAGGCCCAGTTGCGGTTGAAACATCGCTGCAGAAATCACCAAGGGATTATTTATACAGTCTCTTTCTTTGTAATTGTCCTGGCTTTAATCTTAACATCTGGATGAGATTTGAAATGTGGATGCTGTGCCCTATTGGCCCTTCTTTTATTTCAGTTAGTAGTCCTTATGAATAGGAATAAGATAGATGGAACAAGATTGGAATGCATATTGCTCCCACTAGTAAAAATCAATTTTTAGACATAGTACAAAAAAATCTGCTTAAAAAAAGAGGAAGTAGCCAAAAAAGGCTTTGCCCTGATGTCAGAGAAAAAACTTGGGCAACGTATTGGCAAAGAAAAAGAGACATTTAGGAGCTGTCATGGAACATGTAGTTGAGTTTGTGAGAGCTCAAGTGTCATGGAGACTGTGCTTGGTCTCTGAAACACAGAGCTTGCCTCTCCCCCCACTACAGGAATACTGACATTTTCATTAAAAGGTCACCAATCTTTTCATGTATTCACCTCAGCTTTTTAATGTGAGTAGAAAGGTGAGCAAGAGAATGAAGAGAAGAGAAGTGAGTGAGAAGAAGAAGACGAAGAGAGAAAGAGAGGATTTAAACATAGACTGAGGTGAAGTGGGACTCTGAGAGATAGTAGATCAAAGAGAGAAAAATACCAAAGCGATCAGCTCTCAGACCAAGGTTGGAGCTGTGAAGTACATATCCCCAACTCTTATCTCATACAGATATCGAGCTTTGAATGGTTACATGAGAATACATATCGTTGACTGCCCTTATAGCATGTCTTGCACTATGTACTGTTTATACGGTTGTGGTGTCCTTGAAAAATGTCACTGTTCCCACTATACTTTGTTAAAACATGTTCTTAAACCAGTGGCAGCAAATCAAAGCCCTGTGTGTTTAGTGCATACATGTTAATTAAACTGAGTCTGACACTCAGCGAGCATCATAACATCCCATTTGCTTACTGCAAGGTTGTTTATAATGCTTCTCATGAAAGGACAGACTCAAACAAACTAATTTTAATTGTAAGCCAATGAACCATATAACATGTGCATTTAAATCAGCATTTGTATGTAAAATAATTCAGCATTAGTATGTGAGGATATCCATTACTGAGCTAATACTTTGAAATGAATGCCAAAATAAAAGGAGGCCTTTTAGTTCTCTAATTTACTATGTCGACCGCATGAAGTTAAAAGATGCCCCCATTTAGCTGTTTAAATGAGGATGTAGAATTTTCCCTCTGAAAATGGATTAAAATAATTTGGCAAGAATAATCATTTAAATAGCAATAAGGACCCAGAGTGTATCTATTGAGCATAAAATAATTTCAAGTATAAATTAAAAAGCTTATTACTGCCTTTCATTTCCTTGAGGGAACCGCCTGTACTCCTTTTTTCTTAGCTCCCTTGGTAGATGGGGTAATTTTCTTTGGAGGCTGGTGGAATAAGCGCCGTGCGGCCGCGTGTTCAGCAGGGAAAGTACATGAAAGTCTCCTGTTTTACACAGTGGATCTCATTCTCCATGCTGTCCATATTTCTGTCTGTCTATCTTCAGACTACCGCTAAAGCTCCTTAGTCTAACAGTGTTAGAAGAGTAAAAGAGACCTCATAACTGCAGCTCAATGCGATTCTCAGAAATAAATCCAGGTCTAATCTTTTATGCCTTACCTGTCAGAAATCTTTCACTCAGTGCGCCCCTGCATTCCTTTACACATTGTCAATATGTCAGAGTATTGCTGAGATAGGTTCATTTCAACACCGGTCAGCTGATATACACCCCAAAATGAAGTTGTGCAATAGACTGGCCTGGGAATGTTTCATTGCTGGTATGCAGTGTTCGGTGACTGGAGGGAGTCAAGTAGGGGGTGGACAGGCCCCGGCTTTCGCAGCGTGACGTCAGTGTGGTGGCATGGCAGAAATCTGAGGGCCCGTGTGGCCCTGACAGCTGCGTTTGCCCACAGTAATGCACCCTGCCGGCCGAGGCCAAGGCCTCTCTCCTGCTGTCAGCACACCGATCGGCTTTCATGGATCATCTCTTATCTGCCGAATCTGTCATTGCAGAGGAGGGCTCCTTTTGCGGGGCTTTAAACCATGCTGCCATGGTTCACTGGCTCCAAGCTACCCTTATGGATACTTTGCTCTCTCTCTCTCTTTCTGTCTTGCTGTCTTTTCCAATCCATGTCCAGCTCTCTTTCTTCCTTCATCACTCCATCTGGCTCTCAGATGCATGCCCTCTCTGTCATTCCATTTTTGTCTCTCCGCCGTTTGTTTACAAGTGAGAGCTAACCTGAGAGGCAGGGTATTGGAGCTGGGGGATGGTGGATGGTCGCAGTGTTTGCAGAGCAAAGGAGGGTTCTGGTAGGGAAGAGGCTTTTGTTTGTTTGGACAGATGCACAGGCCCATCTCTGAACTTCTGTCAGTGATCAAAGGAGCCGATGATGTAGAACAGATTCATGGGCCATGTCTTATCAGCCCTTGCTCCGGTCCTCATCCATCATCCTGAGCCCTCGTCCATCTCATACCAATGACGGCACCCTAAACAAGGTGAATTAATCACTGACACGTCCATCTTTGGCCAGGTGGCCTCACACCCTCCAGTCATCCATGCTGGCTCAAGGGGCAGAAGGTGTACCCAGCACCGACCCCCAGCCCTGCAGGGCCGCTTTTCTCACTGGGTCTGCTCCTTTTCAACCACCAGCCTCTGGTGCTCTTTCAACAGGTCAGCAAAGCTCTTCCGGGAATGAAGTTAATAGGAGATGAGCCCTTTGAGCCAAGTTTACAATTGCTGGAAATACACGGTCACATGCACTCCCAAATGTGCATACCTATGCAGCACACACATATGTATGTTCCTCAGCTTGCATATGCTGAATGCACCCAGTGGCCTCTCAGTGTTGAAATCATTTTTGTATGTATGTCCTCTTACTGCGGTTACCTTCGGTCATCGGCATACCCCATTATTGATTTCAAATGGAAAGTGAGTCATTGCGCTTGTAGAGGATGAAGGGGAAAACCGCTTAAGTGGTTCCTTTGTGTCAGCAGGTTAAGCAAAGCGTTTCACACAGGCTTTTACAGCTAGAGATAGTGCCTTTGTGCCCGAAAAGACTCAACTTAAAACAAATGCCAAATGTGACACCAAAGGGTAATGGCTACACACAAAATGAGGCATTTCTAAGGCTTGTTTGTCACGCCAAGCTGTACTCTCCTTCAAAAGTTCCAGAGGTGAAAATGAGACTTAGTCGCAGAGTTTCTCGGTTGGTAGAGCCACTTTAGTCACAAGGTGCATTGAAATCACAATGATTTATTGTGAAAATACTGACTATACTAATACTAATAATTTGAGGTACTGACAATATCTTATAGGGAAGCCACACTGTGCGTGTATAATTCTTAATTTAAAGACTAATCTTCAATACAGTTAAAAAACTAATGTTAAAAACATTAAAAAAGTACATGACCCTGCTGAACATTGTTTCATATGTTCTTGGGAGGTTTGTTGTAATATACAGTAGGTTAGCAACAGTGACCTCAGCAAATTACCATTATATTGCTGTCCATGCTGGGCTCCGAGGGGTGGTTTTGGCAGTCAGGGAATGAGGTCAGGAGGTCAAGTGCCAAAGCATAGTGTCATGGAATACAGAGTCAAATGATAGAGCATGTGTGCATGAAGAGGCTAGCAGATGCAGAGAGGAAATGCCAGACAGAGACACAAAGTCAAAGTCATTTCTAAGGTGAAATCTTAAGCAAACAGATGTTGACAGGCAGAGTACAAGTTCATCCCAAGGTGAGAAGACATGCACTTCTGACGGTTGGACATAGAAAACATTCAGGCAAGGCTGTGTAGTAATATAACGGGAACACACACAATCACCACCTATCAGCCAACTCAATATTTCTCTCATATTCTCCAATATATGTCTGTAAAGTTGCATAACCTTGCTGTTGTCCTTGGCCTCTGAACTGTTAATGAGCCTATTTGTTAAAATGACACTGGCAGGCAGCATAAGCTCAGTCCCCCTATCCCTCAGAGTAGAAGTCAGTTATCCCCCCTCTCAGCTCATCTGGCAGAGGTGAGGGGATATCACTCTGACTGCTGTGACAGCTCTACTTTAGCATATTCATGACGAGTAGAGACTCATTTCACAGGTGTATTAAAATACCCCTAACCCCTTACTCATAGGGAGCCTCGTCTCACGCCGCAATGGCCAGACGCCATGCATGAAAATCGATGGGGAAAATATGTAGAAATATAAGCATGCATCAGAGGCAGGGTCAAGAACCTAATTTCACAGTGACACCGGGGGTAATTTGGCTCTAGAAATGTTTGTCAATTCGCCATTCATTTGAGCAGGCATGGCATTGTGAGGCACCTGATGTGAGTGCAAGGTGGCCAACCTGAACGCCTGTATTTATGGCGCACTTTTGTGAATACATTACACCTGTCACAATGAAATAAGTGACATACTTACATGCTGCGAGGAGGAAGTCCAAAGGGGTGAGCACCGGGCGAGGGAGAGATAAGAGGAGAGGTAATTAGTACATTCATCTTTTTTATGATATCATTTTTCAGACATATATGATCACAATGTAAATTAGAAATAAGGAGGGACCCGCAGAAAATGGAATTCATTTGGAGCGGGTCAATCGCCCTACAATAGCGGTGCTGGGAGGCCAGGTGTAATTTACGGTGGCGCTTGGCCCTCTCTCTCTCCTGCCATGCACCTGGCAGAGCCTGATACCCTGCTGCTCCCCACAGCTGCTGGGCCTCCTCTCCCACAGATAACACTCTCATCTCCAAATGAGATTCATTTACCGCACAGGAAAAGGAGGTAAGGAAAAGAAAAGGGAGAGACAGAGAGAGAGGAGACAAACCTGCTCTCCCTTATTTTGCACCATCATTCTCTCTCTCTCTCTCTCTCTCTCTCTCTCTCTCTCTCTCTCGTGATTCAAGACTAAGCACTTACTGTAATGACATTCTATGGATTATTGATTTTTGATTTGTTTTTTCTGCTCGGCAGATGCCCCCCGTTTTAGCAGAGCCATTACCTCCGTAACGATTAGAAACAAAAAGTTAATTATGTAATTATAAAGCCAATAACAGCCTGCGCTGGTTTACCCTGCTTTAGTCGGTTTAAACATTATCTCTTGTGTGCACATCATAACAGGCGGAATGTGAGGAGAGGAGATTAACGCCTTGGAAAGCAGATGCGGAATTTAATTCTCCAGTCCATGGCTGCCTGGGAAACCATTAAGTAATCACAACATTCTCCCTCGATTAAATTCACGGCTGCCACTTTGCACACAAAGGGAAGGGGGAAGAAGAGGTGCCTGCAAAGCTCTCCCATTTTTATTGACTGTAACGTCAGTCCCTGCCTGCAGGCACAGATGAATAAAACTGTTAAATAGGGTGCCTCAATCTGTCAGAAAATGAAAAGTTTGAGTGGGCAAAATAAAATCTAAGTAAAATAAAAAAGGAGGGGTATGTTGCGATGTGTTCGGCCCGATAAAGCTCACTCAGAGCGGGTGGAATAAATGGGGGAGCAAAAAGATGCACTTGATATTTCCCCATTATTTTCAGTCATTTTACTCTACCGCAAATGATTTTTGTCCCCAGCAGCTACAGATAAGGTTGACGGAGAGAGGAAGTGGCTGAATTGGACTTGGTTTAAATGGATTAAACACACATACAGAAGCACACCAACATGGGCCTTAAGTACTTTGTGCTGGCACACACACACGCACGCACGCACGCACGCACACACACACACACACACACACGCACGCACACACACACACACACACACACAAACACACATACATACACATATGCACATACGCAGCTGATGTGCAGCTGAGACACGCATGTATTGACAACCTAGAATACATACAGCAAGTGTGACTAATTACTTAAGGATGGGTATGTGAAGAATTAATATGGCCTTGAAATGATATTTATTTAATGTTACGCAGTGAAGATGGTTGAAACAGCCCTAGAGAGATAGAGGTCAAAGGGGCGGTCTCCTTCTATAAACGAGCACTTAAGGGCAGAGAGAGGGTCCTGCTCTGATTAATTGGGTAATTCATTAGTTTGGTTAAGTCGTTTAGTAAGATGGGTGAAACGAGGGCCTACAACCTGAGGGCTCTGCAGAGCACTAGCTACAGACAAGGAGGAATACTGTGGCTAATGCAAGATAACAACATCAAATGAACTGTGAACAAATACACATCTATAGAGCCAGGACTGTGGTAGGACTGCGTTATACGTGGTATATATAACATTGGCACTAAGCCAAAAGTAGTCAGTCAGTCACCGGTAGTCAATCCAGTATCAAGTATATATGTTCCGAAAAGTAGTGCGAAGCCAGGCGAAAATCTAGACTTATACTGTACCAGACTACGCATGCTAGCAAAGAACTGTGAATCTACATACGTCAGCCAGGAAATTAAAGCACAGTTTATCCAAAGCTGCAGTTCAACCATGCTGCGCAGAAGACCGCTCAGAGAGTCTGACAACAGCCTGGAGGACCTTCTCAAATGCAGGAGAACGTTGGAACTGTCCGAGCAACAAGCAGAGGGCATGGAACAGAGTGTAGCTGCGTCAGTGAATGCACTGCATTAGACCGGGCGAACAGCTACCAGCCGAGGAGAACCAAGCCCAAACGTCCAATGCAGGAATTGCGGAGGAAAGTACCCATGCAACGGGGACTGCCCAGCAAAAGGAGAAGACTCTAAAGCATGCGGGAAGCTAAACCACTTCACCAAGCAGTGCAGGTCAAAGTAAAGAATGCCTGGAAAGGATGACACAAAACACAGAAACAACAACAGTAAGCCACACAGAATGCATAAGAAAGTGTATAACATCAACAGTGCAAAACATAGTACCACACAAGACTCTTCCAGTAGTGATGAAGCTTATGTATTTGCTGCCAGTAGCAACACGAATATTATTCAACAACGCACACACATTAGGATCAATGGCGTGAAGATTGCAGCGATGATTGATTCCGGGGCTGCAGTGAAAATTATTAATGAATCGGTCCTCAGCACACTGACACCATGCCCACAGCTTAGCCAAGCTGATATAAAGATATTTCCAAATGGCAGTACTAAAGCACTGCCCAAAACTTGTACATTCACATGCAGCACAGAGACAGACAATAGAAAAATCATGGCTGAATTCTATGTAATGAAGGGTGATAGCTGCTCTCTGCTAGGCTACGACACAGCTAAAGAGTTAGACCTCATCAAGATCATCAACACTGTATCTGCTCCAACCAGCCAAACAGCTGTTTGAAGGCATTGGCATGCTAAAAGTAGTTTCAAGTAAAAGCTTCACATTAACACTGCCATCAAGCCAACCTGTCAGCCACATAGGCGGGTGCCTTTTCACATCCGACAGAAGGTCGAAGATGAGCTGAAACGGCTTGAGATTGATGACATCATCAAGACAGTCGCAGGCCCGACGCCGTGGGTCTCCCACATTGTGACGCCACCCAAGCCAAAGGATCCGGACAAGGTTAAAGCCTGTGTCGAAGTGAGACAGGCCAACACTGCCATTCAACGTTAACGCCACATCACTCCCACCATGGACAACATAATCAACGAGTTGAATGGAGATACAGTCTTCTCCAAGCTTGACCTAACTGCCGGTTAAAATTAGCTAGAACTCCACCCAGACAACAGGTACATCACAACGTTCAGCACACACCTTGGCTTGAGATGCTACAAGCGCCTGCATTTTGGGATATCTCCAGCAGCTGAGGTGTTCCAGAACGCAATCTGCCAGACTCTGCAAGGCATCAAAGGAGTGAAGCCAAAAAATTGTTGCCATTCAGCAGGCTAGTGATCCACAAGACCCGACTGAAGTCAGGAGTCTGCTTGGCATGGCTAACTACTGTGCTCGTTTAATCAAATACTTTTGGTCCATCTCTGCCCCACTACGTGAGCTGACCAGAAAAGACGCACCGTGGCACTGGAACCCTGAGCATGCAAGAGCGCTACAGACGATCAAAGACAGCCTGACCAACAACACGGTAATGTCATACTTTGATCCAGCCAAAGACACAGATGTTGTGGTAGATGCTAGTCCAGTCAGCATAGGTGCCATTCTCTACCAAAAGGATGGAAAAGGAGAGAGGCACACCATAGCATACACCAGCCGTATTCTCAGCAACCTAGAAATCCTTTACTCACAAACTGAAAGAGAGAGAGAGTGTCATCTTTGTCTCTGACCACAAAGCCCTAGAGGTCATATGGAACAAACCACGTTCAAAACCACCTGTAAGGATCAAGAGGTGGAGACTGAGACTACAGCCCTAGAACTTCAAGGTAGAATACAGGAAAGGCCCAGACAACCCTGCTGACTACATCTCCCGTCACCCCATCTCAATGCAGACAAGTAAAAGCACAAGAGCGATGAAAGTAGCAGAGGAGTATGTCAACTTTGTGGCTGAGTATGCTACACCCAAAGCCATGACTCTCACTGAGATAAAAGATGAAACCCTAAAAGACCCAATCCTGCAAAAGGTTAGTACCCACGTCAAAGATAACACGTTGTTGTGACACCGAGGTATCCCTCTCGAGTCAATTGCCGGCACCCATCTTACCTCAATGACTATGAACCTGCTTAAAGAATGTCTACATTTAATCCAGCAATAGATTAATCTAAATGTTTCTGAATGGCTGTTCTGTTTAATAAATGTATCTAAATGTTTCTGAATCTGGTTGGTTAAAAAAACAAAAAAAGAATGTTGTAATTTTTAAGGTTTGCAACATTAGTATGATGTTTATGACAATGACGTATTGTGGTATGACTGCGTCATACGTGGTATATATAATGTTTGCACTAAGGCCGCAAAGTAGTCAGTCAGTTATCGGTGGTCAACAGCTGTATGTATGAGACCGGCCTGAATATTTTATCACAGTAAAGTATACTAATAATTCAACCAACCTCTGGTCATTGCAAACACCAAATGAGAACATCACACTATGTGCCAGAGTGGTTGGGCTTCCTGGAAAATGAGCAACAAACAAAGGCAACACACTGACACATATACACACAAATGCTCTTTCATATAATATGAGTTTAAACATGTTGAGAATTATAGTGCAGCAAATGGTGATGGGCGTCTTTCTGGAGCTCATATTGACAAGCATTAATCCTACATGGAAGCTCAGGTATGTGTTATTGACTTTGTTGTTGAATGGGGAGCTTGAATGTTTAAGGGCAGTTCTTTATACAATATTTAGATAAGCTTTACTTCAAAGTGCCTACCACCATCTATCATGCTCTTTGGGTTATAAGGCGGTAAAGAGCTCTAGCTTTGGTCTAAGAGTCTGATTGGTGAGCAGTATAGATGTGTGTGTACATGTGTTGTGTTGTGTAAATATGACACTGTTTTTTCATGGCTATATTTACACATGCTTCTTTAAAAGTACTTCTTTGAATGTCTGGAAACCTCACTCAGAAATCTGACACACATTTACAGGCTGGTGCATGCACGCACGCACGCACGCACACACGCACACACCTGCATGTGCAAACACCCGCACACACACGCTGAATCACATGCATAGCTTCTTTTCAGACCCATACAGGGCCCAGTATGAATGCCAGCCTGTTGCTATACTCCCATCCACTCCTGTCCATCAGTTTCTTCCCAGGGGCCCCCAGTTATACCCCAGGGGCCTGGGGCCTGCACTTCCCCAGTCCCTCTTCACTCAGCGCAAATGCCAGGATCAGGTTTGGGAAAGGCAGCAGTTTTTTGTGTACAGTGGACAGCTGGTACATTCCAGATAAGAGCTGAATTTAAAGTGAGTACAAAGGCAGCAAGCATGGGCTTCCTCTTTGTCTAGCCTTGCCTATTGATGAGCTTCTCAATCAGGCCCAGATGGTTTGTTTCTACAAGCATCCACACAATATCATAACAGCAATGGCAGAGACTAACAGGCACTGTTTATACCTGTTAAGCCTTTTCAAGGCTTCCGTGTTACACCAGATACTGAATGGACTAAGGGGGACGATGGATTTGAATACAGAGGTTAAAATTCAAGTATACTTTGTCGGTAAAATCTTTGATCCGAGCCGAACAATGACAACAATTCATGATGTAAAGGCGGGTTTGCAAACAATTTCTCTGTGGAAATATTAGCAAAATCTCCAGAAAAAAAGAAAGAAAAGTCTTTATAAATGGATGGATACAACTGTTGTACCTTCAAACTAAATGCAGTGGTACAATAAATTCTTTTGACTAGTGTCAGTTTTGTTTTAGCTTCATAGAGCTGCATAATGACCATAGCAGACAGTTTCTAACTATCATCAGCTCCTAAATTCCTCGAGGACCCCTGCAGCTTTGTTCAAACATCCCCCACCTGACCCACACCTTTGCTGGGCACCCCTGAAACACTTGGTCTTGTTGCTCCCTGTCACAGGAATCTGTCCGACCAAGATTCAGTTTCATGAACTTATTATCCTACAAATAATTAAGCGTGTACATTAAATTGGGCAAAATATCAATAATAAATCGATATTGTGATATGAGACTAGATATCGTCTTAGATTTTGAATATCGTAATATTGTACCACTTATGGCATAAGTGGTGTCTTTTCCTGGTTTTAAAGGATGCATTACAGTAAAGTGATGTCATTTTCGGACTGTTGTAACTGTTCTATTATTTGTCTTTACTCACTTAGTCCTTATATCCACATTACTGAGTTTTATCAATCAAAAATCTCATTGTGCAAATATTTTGTAAAAGCACCAATGGTCAACACTACAATATCGTTGTGGTATTGATAATGAGGTATTTGGTCAAAAATATTGTGATATTTGATTTTCTCCACATTGCCCAACTCCACGTGTACACATCTCTAACAGACTTTGACAAACTGAACGAGTGTGGTTGATAAGCACCAACGGAGAACAAACATGCACACACAAAACAAAAAAATACCCCAAAAACGTATTATAATTATTATAATTATTTTTGTAGTTTATACCTAACATAAAAACATGCACTAAAGAACAGTTTAGCCACATGCACAAGCAAGCACACTCACAATGCATAATGCACACACACCAAGCATGTGACATCAAGAATTCACTTTCTCTAAAAAGCCCAATTCCTCCCCGAGTCCCTTTTGAACCAGGTCAAAGCCCCCACCCACAAGCCCCAGCAGAAAGGATGGGAAAACTAATGACTACAATAGAGTGTTTGCATTTTTCTTGGGCCTTGAAAAACACAAAGAACAAGGCCTGTGACAAGCTCCATTATTTGGTTGCTCTGCCAGTACGGAGACAGCTCCTGCTGGAGAGATGAAAGTGGGGGGTTTGGGATAGGGAGGACAGGAGAATGGAGAGTGTGTGGGTGTGGGTGGGGGGTTATGTGTGTGGGGTGTCAAGAGGGCCACGGAGATGGCAGGTGATGAGGACGGTCCCGCCCTCGCTGCCATAACCCATGTCGCGTGGAGCTACGGGCCCATCAACACAAAGACAAATTATCGCAGGGGGAATTTCACGGACAGGAAGAATCTGTCACCTAGTGGAACCCTCCCTCTTAGAGACTTCACACAGCCATTATGAGCTTCTTTAAGGAGGGAAAATTCACTGAGAGGCCGGCATCCAACACCCCCAGTGCCAAGATGGATGGAGAGGAGGAGGTGTGGGTCAGAAGTTAGAGGGGCGTTGTTTTGCTTTTACTTTTTTATACTGTCTGAAGCATACCCTTAAGACCAATTACTCTTTCGATTTTTAGTAGTACTATTATTTATTTCAGAATGTTGCTGAGCAGCCATGGACAAAATATCAACATAATGAATGATTAAATAAAAAAAAAAAAAAATTATGTTTATGCTTTTTTCTGAAGTCAGTAATTAGATATTTTGAACATTTCTGAATGTTGTTACCTGTAATGTAATATGGACCCCTGCAACTCGTTTGAATAAAGATCTGCACAGACTATTTAGCCTTGGTTTTCTTTCAAATTCGGTGAAATGACCACCCTGTCCAGCAGTGAGCATGAGGATGTTCTCCTTCTCATTGCTTCTGTCACTGGCATACAGCCTCCAAGAACTTGGACTGTTCCCAGCAAGCGCATGAAGAATCCTGCAATAATAAATAATACCACTCAATTGGGTATTATGTGTACTTAGAGAGTTAGATTTATAAATTAAGGCTTTGTGTTTAATTGGCAACTCCCTGTGAGAGTTAACAGTGTTGAATGTGCACTTCATGGATAAACTTAGCATTAAGCCTCTAGATACACAGGCAACAGTTGTTGGGAAATGCGGGCAAACACATGATGTCAGACATTGTAAAGAAAGGCTGTTCCAACAGGAGGGCTGCTCGTGGTGATAAATGTTTTATTTATTCGGGATATTAAAGTGCTTGCTATGGGGCTTGTACTTTCACCCCAAATGAAAATGTGAGAACAAGAGGGCTTTTAACTCCAGCAAGAATTTCCACTCTTAAATGCAATGTATATATCATTACCAATGGCAAGAACACCATCAGTCAAAGCTCCAAAGAAATAAAAACAAACGTGTTCAAAAATCTATCACCTGAAAGAGGTCAAGCAGGGAAAAATTGTTTAAATGCTGTTCCATTTTCAGGGCCTACCAAAACAACAACAACAACAACAATAACAGTAATAATAATAATAATAATAATAATAATAATAATAATAATAATAAAATATTCCTTGTCCCTAAACAATTCATTCATTACATATTGGCATATGTTTGTTGTATCAAGAAAGAAATCACATTCACCACCAACAGATATCAACCCCCCCCCTCCTAGTTCCCTTCTCACTGTGTCTGTATCATTCATGAGACCACAACATGTGTAATCATGCTCAATATTTTATAACAGGTTGTATTACAACAACTTATTCTCATTCAGAGTGTACGCATGTATCCAAACATCTTACCCAATAATAGGAACAATTGGGCTTTAAGTTGTTCGTGGAAAGAAGCCACATCTATTGTGTTCAAAGATATCATTCCAATTGAACCATTATGACATCGGCTTTTAAATTTGTCTTGGCCAACACAAAAGACCAGTGGCCCTTTAACAAATGTGAAGGGGATTATTCTATTCCTTCAACTTCGAACCCCACAGCCTTTCTCCTCTCTTTCACACAGGGGCATGAACTTGGATGGGTCTTGCTTTCCCCCCTGCTGAACACCACATTTTAAACACACAGTCACAATTGGCTGGATTAACCCGCTCCCTGCCCCCTCTGCTTGGAGCAATCCTATGGACTCGACAACCCCTGCCATGCTAGTAACCAGCAGAGGTGCATGCTAACTGGATCATGTTCTGTGAGAAAAAAAAAGACAAGTGTCCCTAACTTTTCTCATGTCACTTTCTCTCACAGCCCCCAGTGTGGAAGGGTGTAGGCCTCACTTAAAAGAGACTCCTTTGAACTGGATTCATGGGCCATTTGCATAAGCAGATTTGGGTGAGGAGAATGGAGGGGTATTGCGGCTGGTCATTAATATGCCAGCTAATTCAGCACATTGTAAGCCCATTGATGCTTCACTAAAGGGCAGTTATCCCATTGCCATTGTTTAGGCCTGAACCAGTCTCAGCAGTTGTTACAAATTACATACTTAATTGATTTAAAATCTGCCATAAACCGCACAACGAGGGGAGATGTGGCAATGGTCGACAATAGAGCAATGCTGAGTGAGATTTTTTTTTTTTTTTTACACTAATGTTAATGTCTGTCTAATAAATGAATGGGCTCGCAAACAGCTGGCTCTGTGTTTGTGAGATAAACATCATAAACAGATGCTTTGCCAGTCAACCCTGCTTATTTTACATCACCACTAACATAAGCACAGATTTCAAATATTATAAATAAACTCATTTAAAAACAATGCCCATCTATCACGTCTTTGACTGCTGGTCTGATTTTTAGCCAAGATACTTTCCAAAGATAACACCGTGCAAGTTGTTACTGTGGGACTGTTTGTGCCATCTTGACTCAGTCATGGTAATGCACACTCCACATTTTCACACTCACCACCAATCAGTGGCTGCAACAAAGCCTGACCAAAAATAAACATTGCAGTATTGCATACTTATTACTACAATAAGACGTAATCCCCGGGATATGCTGAACAATATTAGCTTTTCAATTACTCCTCAGAGCCATTGAGCGGCAGTCTATTGAAACAGAGAGCAACCCCCCAACACACATACACACACCCTGCCCTCCACAGGCTACTCCAGCATAGTACTTGAGATGTGAGAGCCTTAAACATAGCACCCCTCAGCATACACACCAGTGGCTCCTCACTCCCCATTCTGCATTTCCCTCCTCCCTGTTTATTCTGCTCTTTTCACTGCTCCATCTCTGACTCCCTACTCTGACCAGCACTGATGTGTGATATAGCAGGCTGGGTTGAGAGAGAAAAACACATGATGCAATAATGTTTTGTAATAACCAAGCAAATGGTGAGGCAATTATGATTGTGAGGATGGTGTTAATGATTATACGAATGAGAGGAATGGTGAGGGTCGCAATAAAAATGACAGCAATGATGATGGAAGTGGTGATGATGGAGGTAGATGAAGAGAAGGAGGAAGTAGTGCTGCGTCTCTTCCTGAAAGGCCCCACCTTTTGTGAGGCCCTGACCCACTCTTCAGCAGTTGCCATTGTGTGCGAGTTCTTCGAGGGGTTTGTATGCCTCTGTGTATTCTTCCCCCACTCTCTTCAATCTCCTGCCCCTGATAGGGCCACATCAAAGCTGGAAGAGCTGTGCTTTGTGGGGCCTTGGTCCCTTGACTCTCAACATGTGGTTTTGTGGCTCTGGACATCGGCACCTTTTAACCCATTCTGTTGAGATTAGGCATCGCCTTCAATTGGGCATTAGTGAAACTATAGTAACCAATAAGAAGCTTGTCGCTGAATGGAAACTATGTATCTTGTCACAGTGGAGCTGTCGGAACATCACGATCCCAGACAAGTTCCTCGGCAGGATTTTGGCTGCCTGGATGGGGGCCCCTTCTTTTCATGCTGACACCAAGTAGACTCCTTCCACACACACACACTCAGAGAGACACACACAGACACACATTTTTTCAACCCAGGCACTGAAATGGTAATTTATATTCAACACAAAGAGGGGGGAAACATTGTTTTCCACAGGGCACAAGCATTTAATTATCTCAGTTTTTTTCATGTCTTGCCTACAACAGTGAGTGAGAAAATTGGACCAAAATGAATAACCAACAACAGTTTAAGAAAGGGGAGGGGGGAAATTGCTACACACGATGACTAAGGGTGTAGGGTTTGGAAGCCTGGGAAATAAACAGGAACTAATGGAGTGGGTCTCTGCTGCAGTCTTGGCTGGCAAAGTGCTGGTCCTGGGGAGAGAGGAAGGGCAGGCGGAGGGCCAGACAGTGTCGTCGGCCCCCAGCTTCATTAAGAGGTGCAAACACAGCTCCACAGTACCCAAGCCTAGAGCTCCATCAGTCAGATCCTGGCTTTAGCCCGGGCTTGACATGAGCTAAAGACTCCAGACATCACACACTCATTAAAGCCAGGCTCCTGGAGCAACTGTCACTGGCTAGCAGCTCTCCGGCAACTGCTCTCTCCAGCTTCCTGTTGAGGAGAATCTTCACACATCCGCAGGTCAGCTCCCCCTGCTCCAGCACTAGTCAACAGCTTGGATTAGTGAGGTTACTATAGTCAAAACATTTATTCACCGAACAAAGCCAGTATGGCCTTTGCTGGCTTACCCCTATCCATGCTATCAGATGGCCAGTTATTTAAATAATTGAGAAAAGAAGCACGATCCTTGCAATTTTCAGATAGCTCAAACTACTCACTGACAGCTCAATCTGTCAGTGTGTACATGATTTGATGTGCAGTTGCATGCAAACTACATAGTGACTATGCAAAGCCATGCTAATGCCATCAAATATACACATCATAGCGTTGACACTTGGCTGGTGCTTATTGTCTATCCGTTTTGTTATAAAGCCCTAGTTACAGTGTACAATTGATGCTGCTCAGTCGACACAAGTCTCACACTGGCTCAGGCAGAGCAGGGAGAATCAGCATGAGGGTGGATTGATTTTTGGCTGGGTGCGGACAGTGAGCGGGGGACAGTGGGCCTCCAGACAGAAGCTTGGCTGGACTTTGTGAAGACTGGAGCCTTCTGTGAGGTTGCCTGCCCCACCACATGGAGTGCTCCAACAGTGACCCTGCGCAAACTGGCAACTGCCAACCGTCTGCTTCCGTCTGCTTGGCATATTTGGCCATTTAGTGGGTGCTTGTGAAGATCAAATGGGTTAAGATCGCCCCTCTTAGTGAGCGGGGAAAAAAGACCATCAAAAAGGTGTAAATTTCACTTCCCCACTTTTGATTAAGTCAAGCATGAAAAGAAATGTAATACTCTCAAGTGGCAAGGGTTTACACTATTGATGCTGTTACTTCTGCTTCAGGAGGCCCAATCAGCCGACAGGGAGCTGAGTAAACTCGCCCTGAGTTTTAGGGGAGGCCAGATGGAGGGCTTTTGCTGTGCCTGAAAAGACAGCTTAAGAGCTCGCCTCCTCAATCCCTCTCAATACTGACTGTGTGAAATCCTGGCCCTGGCTAACCCCCCAACCCACCCGCCTTCTCCAAAGCTGGTGGCTACCACCATATGGGCTTGTTTAAAAACTCCCACAGGCTGGTACAAAGCACAACAACACAGTTTTCATATCAAGTACTCTCTCAAAGAGGCCCCCCCTCCGACTCCTTCCCTTCCGATTCCAAAAGCTGTCACGGGTTCTGCTCTGATTAATAGTTGGTGTTGGCCGTCTGTTTTGGCAGATCATTTTGTGCGATGATTAATATGATTTTACCAGCTCAATTCAGATTTCATATGTTACAAAAGGCACTGCTGATTGACTGGATATTTTCATTTTCACCTGTAAAAACCTCCACTGCCAAATATTGGAGAGATATTAGTGGGGTGACCCTCCAGGGTAACATTGCACCTCCTTGCTATGCTTTGTTGCGACAGCCTCACACAAAGCAAAAGTGAAGTAGAGCAGTGCCCCTGGTAGTCTGTGGTGGACAGCGGAATGGAATGGCTTTTGTAAAGACTTAATAGAATCTTTAACCGTTCCAACAATCCACTCCCATGGAGTTGCATTAAGTAGATATTGTAAAGGGAAAATGACCTAAATAGCTCAACATCAACCTCATTAGGCATGCAGGCAGGGCTTGGCCTATTTCATGGTAGAAGCTATTGTCAAGGCTCACCCCAGGTAAGCATTAAATTGCAAATGATACCCTGAAAGGCAGAGAGGAGAGGGCAGCGAGGGAGAGAGAGTGAATATAGCAAACACAGAGAAAATGGTTCTCAGGACAACAGAGAATGAAAAGGCGGTTGGAGGAGCTGCTCTGACCGTAAAAAATCCAATACATCACAGCTTTTGGGGAGCAAATTCCACTCGTCTCCTAAGGGTCTTATTTGTAAGCAATGCTGAGCATAGGCCTGCGTAGAGAGGCCGAGAAAAAAATAGAGAGGGAGCAAGAGAGAGAACCTAATGACAGACTGATAGCAATTACTTGTGCCCGTCAACGGCTCCTCTCCTCCCAGCATTCCAGGGGAAAATTAGACGAGTGGGAAAAATAAGGCTGTAGAAAAGGATAAAGGGGTTGAAAACAGTTTAGATTGTGTCTGAAGAAGTAGTCTCTGTAGTCTTTCTCCACTGTAACAAACTTTCCAGCAAAGTCTATCCCTCAGCAAATCAATAGCTGCATCCTCGCGCCACACAAACTTCACCAAATGACCCCTTGGATCAACATGTTTATAAAGGGGTCTCTGAAGAATAGTTTGCAACTGCAAAGTGCTCTTGTGAGTGACATTAAAAAATGCTCAGAAACGGGAGGTGTTTTCCCTGGCGGAACTGCTCTCTGTCACCCTTCCTAGTGAGAAATTGTACCTTTGCATATTCCTTGTCACTGGTGGCATAAGTGAAAGCACCCCCGAGGACAGAGTTAGTCACTGCGTGCCTTGTGGAGTGGAGTAAATTAAAGCAGGGATTAGGGCAGGCAAAACTGTGGATGACAAGCAAGGCGGTGGCAGCCACATCAAGTGCTCTTTAGGCCCATATGTCTTCATGAAGAGCCGCAGTAGGGGCCACCAATGAGCCCACTGCACAGCAGTTTAGTTTATTCAAGCTGAAGTAGACAAATGCTCCTCCTCTCTCACTCTATCTATCTGTCCGCTCCTCCTCACACAAACGTGTATCAAACCACACACTCCGGCAAAGTTATGTAAATGTGTACAGTATGCTTATATGCCAGAGTGGAGAAATAACATGCATCTACATCAACACGAGGAAATCCAATCAAGTTGTTAAATCAATCAATCAATCAATCAATTCATTAATCAATCAATCAACCAATACAAATTTAACCAAGCAAAATAAAATATAATATGATATGGATATGGATGGTATTTTCCACATTAATTTGATGCAAAAACACATCTACAATTGCAACCAAATGGCTGTTTTGTTATCTTTTCCTGGATGAGACCCTCAGCTTTATAGTCTCTTCATTTTTATGCTCTGGTCGTGTGAAATTGTATTCTAAAACAAACAATAAACCAAAACAAATTTAACACATGAAGTTATGAGGAAGCTAAGAGAATATTTTGACACTAGTTAATCCTTATTCTCCATGGAGAAACAATCTCCGACCTTAATCTGCTTCCAGGAGCAGTGTGTAATATCCACCTTTAGGGCTGAAAAGAGGTGTGCGCCTGTGTGTATGCTTTAGATGTAGAATTACCATGCAATTACAATATAATGACACACATTAATCGTTTGAGTTTCTCAAGCACAACTGCGGGACCGTGTTGGATGCATTAATTAGCGAGCTCCTCATCTTGTGGCCCGGCAATTGTTAACATTTGAAAAAGGCTCTCCAGCCACCACGCTCCCGCAGATAAATATCCTCTGGCTAGTAGATGAAAATATCAAAAACAACTGTGACCGCTTATAATAGAGAACGTGATGACACCACCCGGGCGGGAGGCAATAGTGAGCATGCTGGGAAGTGTAGAGGCTTTCAAAATGTGTGTACCTCTATTTAGCTTATACCAAATGTGTGTTGTGTGTGCCCACCCGTTTACATAGTCAGAAAACCTCCAGTGCCTCACAGTCCATTTGCACAGTGGTACCTGTCAGCCATCCAGACTACAAAGGTGACGGTTGCATTTTCCAAAAAATAACTACTGCAGGTACTTTTTTCTGTGTTGAGTTATTTTAAATACATATAAATGTCCTTGTTTACATCTCCCCTTAATGATTCTTATTGGATTATGTTAACCCTCCCTCTCATCTTGAATGCAGGCTCAGTGTTTAATCTATGAGTGAGCTCAGTGGGAAGCAGCCAGTGGGTGCTCTAATGAAAGTCACTCTGCTGCCCTACAGAGAGGTCAAGCTTTTACACCTGGCCATAACCACATGGGGCCACACTGCATGCATGGCCTTGGAAATGACTGTCAGATAAGGAACTGCATAATTTAGATGCAGGGATCACACCAGCAGCAAAGCAAGAGGAAGGTGACAACAGAGAAAAGTTATTCATTATTTGTCATGTTTATACTCTAACTATTCAGTCAAGTCAGAGTCAAAGACTTTGCAAATAAAAAAAGTTGAAAATGATTCTTAGTGTTTGATTTAACCAGCTTAGATTGATAGAATATTAAGGTAAATATATTGTTTTGATTTATCTGGTGACAAGACTATATGTCTGGCATAATCCATATAATATGCCAGAATGATTCCACCCTAGATGATCTTTGACCAACTTCATTGTTTCACATACCTTCATAATAATTTTAAGTGCAGATTGATGGTAATATGTGTGTATGTGTGTATTGCCACTATCACACCAGAGGATGGCAGAGTGGTTGATAAGACTTGGCTTCATGGAGCTTGGCTCCTGACTGTGACTGCTTTGGATGCAGGGGAGGGCTTAAACAGTGAGCTTTGGGCCCCATTAAGCACTACAAAGCATGCTTATTTCCTCAATTCCACACCTCCCTTTAAATCATCCTGCATTCTATAAATTGTAAGAAAGAAAAGCAGAGGCAAATAAATCCAACTCCGAGTGGCATCTGGCGTCACATTTCAAAGGTATCTCAAAACATACCCAGAGGATGTAAGTGACAGTTTTGACACTAATTCTGAGAACCTAATAAATAAGAGTGTATATATAGTACATATAAGAAATGTCCCTTCATTCCATTTGGATGATCAGATTGGACAACCATGCAGAAGCAGTGGACAGGTATAATGGCAATAACAAGGTATTGTTCTGGGGAATCTATTGAAGAAACACTGCTAAGGACAGATGGGTCCTTGTGTGTAAAATGTGTGTCACACAAAGAAAAGTTCATTACATGGAACCTTCCGACAGCGAAAAAGATCTATAGGATGCTAACTTGTGTTTCCAGTAGCATGCATCCGTCCATCTGGCTGCCAATTCCAGGTCTCTGGCCCCCACAAGCGGTCTAGACTCCACTCATGGTCTGATCCTGTTGGCGGCCAACGATGCAGCACGCTAATGAAGAGGTAATGAGCCAGCAGATCCCTGCGATCTGCACGGAGGCCACAGTGCAAAAGTTTACGTTCCCAGGACATGGAGGGAGAGCATGCCGAACAAGCTGCAGGATGAAAGCTGGGCCTGAGTCGGCCGCATAGATCTACAGCCACAGAGGGGATTACAGACACCTACTTCCAGCTTAGGCTGGAGTTTTTGAAGTTTGGGCATAGGAGGGGAGAGATCCCTTTGGCAGAGTCCTGTTTGATTCTGGTGGGAGTCCGTCTCTAATCCCCTCTTCCCGTTCTCACCTTCTGCCTGATCCACTGCGGCCTCTCATCCCCGTGGTCCAGGATCATTATCCACCTTGGCCAAGGGGGCTCCCCCTCATTAATTTCCCTAAGCAGATTACAGAGTGTGCGTTTGTTGTTGTTGTTTGAGCCATCTGATTTGCCTAAGCCCTTTGTTTTTTCATCTGGTTTACACTTTAATGCCCCCCGAATGAGTTTCAATGATGGGGGGATCAACCTGACCCACTGGCAATGCAGTGGAGAACTTAAGAGAAGCGAGGCTAGCCCGAGGGGGTGGATGAAGGGAGGAGCATGTTTCACTTTTCTCCACTGCAGATTTAGATGTTCAGAAAAAGGAGACAAGCGTTGATTTAACCTTAACTCATCTCCTCAGAGTGGAGATAAAGACAAAATGGGGAACTGGATCACTGGCCACATTCAGTAGACCAATAAGCCCACCGGCCCACCGTTAACTTCTATGGACAACAAATGACTCAGCTGCTGGGCCCAAACCGTACCTAGCTGTCTCCCTTCCGCCAAATATCCCTCTGAAAAATGTTGTGGTCAGTTGGCAGGCCATGCAAGCGCCTCTCTGCATTTGGGGCTGTTTGTACAATCCAAAGCTGGAGGGGAATTAGTTTGCAACGACCGCTTGGTCGCTCTGGTCGCTCCATCTTCTCCGTGTGACATCTCATTAGTAAGATGAACGCAGCCTGACCTGGGTCCAACAGCACTTGGCAGTCCAGTATGCTCTCCTGTCTGACACACCTCTCACACATCATTATCAGCTATTAGCCACAGTGAGCCGAACATTACATAATTAATCCAGCTTTTCATAAGCAAAGGTGGAGGGGTGCATTCACTGGCGTGAGACTGGCTCAACCACAAGTGAAAGTGAAAATTCTGTATTCAAAGTGGGCCATCTTTTTTGTTTTGTGGACACAAACCATCTAGCTTTGTCAAAACGTTTCTCACATTCATTATAAATTGTGATTTTAATTCTACTTTGGAGACACTTTTACATCAAAACATAACCATTCACAGGTATTACATCACTCTAAGAGACATAATAAAGAAACTTCAATTTGTTATGAGAAAGCAAATAGAATTTTTGCCCCAACCCCCCAGTTTAGAGCTACAAGCAGAGCTTCAAACGAGCAAGGGCAAAAAAGGGCAGGGTAAACACACAATAACAACCTAACAACAATCACACAGGCATCTTGCCAAACCCCCCCCTCTAGAATCTACCTGGTTCCTATCTGCGGCAAACAATTCCATACAATTAATCTGATCCAAATGTAATTGATTGATAAGGGGCAGAAGGGTCGGCACTAACCTTCCTGGGTTGCATTTGTCTGGGAGCACAGACGGACAGTGCAGATGTCATCAGGCACATCAACGGGCCAGACTTTATCAGGCCCTGGGATCAAAACATAGTCCTTTTGGAGTATGGCCAGCATCACCCAGAGAGGGAGAGCATTGAAAAGGTAGAGCTAATGGGACACTGTTGTACACCTCATCTCCATCTAGATCTAACAGGCTGGGCCCATGTGCTCGTTAAGGTCAAAACTGACTCTACATTTGTCCTCTTCTTAAAAGAGTGTATTTTGACACACTGGGTAGCCAGCATCTGTGCTTGTTACATGATGAGGAAATTTGTAATTTTTGTTTTTCCAATAATATTTTTCAAACTAGTATTTTTCATTAGCTGCAAAAGCACATCTAGAACCAGACAATGGTTGAGACTGAGCGAGAATGATGAAAGATGTTGGTAAAATAAACACAGCCTTGTTTAACCTACAATGATGGCCACAGTTCAGCGCTGATCTGCACCTGGAAAATGTTGTGGCCTGTTTCCTTCTGAACCTACAATCATAGAATGGCTGTCTGTGTATATCTTTTCATTGTAGGGTCAAAGTAGCGTGCTCAATCACACAGAAGCTGTCCTCTAAACGGCAACAGAACCTAGGTATTTGGTCTTGGTTTAGACTAGGACACCAAAGACACAACAACATGGGAATAAACTGTTATTTATGGACGCACAAGCAACGTATTTGTATATGGCTGCCACTTTTGGTAATTGACCGTCTGCAGCTGACTCTGCATTGACCACATCCTCACTTCATGCAGTCTTGTTTGCTAAACCTGGGTTCTCTGTTGCATGAGTAATATGCATTGTTGTCCTCCTAGAAAGTAGACAAAACATTTTTTTTTAGCATTATGTAGGCCTACCTGGGTTTGTAATGCATTTTTTAGCAATGCCTTTTTTTTGCATTTTTACTGCATAAACTTGTATTTTTCAGACTTACTTTTAATTATTTAATACAAATATTGATTTACATTTATTAAAAAGGATTTAAATGGAATGACATTGATTAAAAGCACATATTACAGGATGTAAAATTTGATTAAATTATGACATCAATTGATGACAAATCATTTGAAATTAGAATTCTGTGAGCAACTACCTGTATAAGGTGGCAAAAGAGTATTTGAACTGATTAATAGCTATCTTTAAAGCAGCAAACTTATGTAATAAATACAAGAACATAACACAAATATTTTTGGTTTCATATTCCAATGCTCATTTTTCAAGGCACTACAACAAAATTATTTTGCTAATAGGGTGAAATAATTATATTTTTCGCCAGTGCAGTTTTGTTTACTAATTATCTAGAGATGAGTGTCAAAGAGGCTTTTAATTCTAAACATTATTTAGACAAGTTGGTTAACATTGGAAATGTCAAATAAACTTATGGGCATTTTTTTTTTTGTTTTGAAGTATGAGGTTTTAATAATTTATAATAGACTAAATGAGAGTAGCGTGAGTAAAGTTAAATAATTGGCCATGAGAGTGTTTACCTATTATTGTTAACCATGAATAGACTCACACTTGGGGAATGCAATTTTGCCCAAATGTGAAACTTGTAAATTTCTTTTTGAATTAAGGAAAACATAATAAAAAAAAAAAAAAATAATAATAATAATAATAATAATAATAATAATAATAATAATAATAATAATTGAATTGGAAAAAATACATTCTAAATCATATTTAAATTTCAAGACAGTGAATTTATATAGACTTATCTAGCCTATTTTTATATAGCCTACAATTTTATAAGTTGGCATCTCTGATCTTTAGGCCAACATTGATCAAACAATTTCCCTTTTGTTTTGATCTATGTACAGTCTCTCTTACATGCTCTCCTACCCTGGTGATGTCCTTTTCCAGTAACTGGTTCCACATCTGGAAGAGTCTTGGCCCTGATGAACAGCCCGCTGTGAGCGTTTACTAACCATGACATGCAGGGGATTATCTACCTACATTTATGGAGTTGGCTATAACTTTTCTTCCATTTTTCCATTTCTCACTGGATAAAGTCAACTCTATATCATATATCATCATCATATACTGTATGTATATATATATATATATATATATATATATATATATATATATATATATACAGTATATGATGATGATATAGATGATATATAGATTCTTATAGATTATTTTGTACTATATGGATTGTAACTGCTTATGTGTAGTAATTGTTAAAGTGCTTGAATATGCCATTTGTGAATATTATTTTACTGATGCACAAATCACAAGCCATGCGTCCATTTTTTTCTTTACATTATTCGGTTATTTTTCGCCTGCTATGCCCGGGCCCTCTGGGGCCCCTGTAGGATGTGGGTAGTGAGTTTTGCAGGGTACGAGGCCAAGCTGGTAGAAATCCTCTTCCAATGTTAAGCTAGGAAGAAGAGACATAGGGGGGAGGTGGAGATGGGGAGGGAGGGTGTGGAACCACAACCACACTGGGCTTCAGTGGTAGAGGGAAGCTGCAGGCAGTGGCATGGGCTCCCTAACGGCCTTACCCCACTGATCCCGCAAATTCAGTAAACTTCATGGAAATTTAATAAGTGCCTCTGCTTTGTGTTCACCCGCAGAGCCAAGGCCTGGTGCTGGGAGGCACATGTGTGATGGTTTACCCGTAGACACTTGCCGGCCTGTTTCTGAGGCAGACAGAGGAAAGTCCCCCTTAGTGCTGCGGCTTTCTGAGCCAGAGAAGGAGCTGTGACCCCAGGGGCTGTACTGCTTCAGCCAATATAGACTCTGTACGTCCTGAGGGGGAATAATATGTGGGGCTGGCCCAGGCCTATTTCATTTCCCCTCCCTTCTCTCTCTCTCTCTTACCCTCCCTTCAAAGACCCTGCTCAGCTGCTCCTGCCAGGCTACAGAGCTCTTTGAGTTAAAAGGACAGCGATTCTCATTTGAAATTGCTGCCTTTGCTCCCTCGTCTCTCTTTTTCAAGGTGCTGGCTTCTGCTGGCTGCACCACACTGAGCAGTGCTCTGCCATGACAACTAAATAGGCCCCCTAATACCACTTCATAAAGCCAAGGAGTATCCTCCGGGCAAGGAGCTGTAAATTAAAGACATAAATGTTGCCTTCATGGATAACGCAAAGCATGAACCTTCCACTAAAATGACAGGAGTGGCTTAACAGTCCAGGCTAAATTATACCTTAACCAGGCATAATTTATAGGCACGTCCTATGGTGAGAAATAAATGGATGTCCTGGTTATGAGGAACAGAGACCATGTTGATCCGTGTGTGTGCTTTTGTGTACGCGTGTGAGTGGGCTTATCAACAAGTGTGGCTAAGTACAGTAGGATGATACAGTATGAGCTATAGGGTGAGACAAGAGATAAGGCATTTTATTTTTTGGTAGCTTAGCCTGAAACTGGCAATGCTAGGAATTCAGATACCAAAATAAAGATAAAGATTAAACAAAAAGCGAGCACTGACTGTAAAGCACACTCATCTAATGTACCCACCAGGTGATATATTGTCTCACTTGCATGTAGCAGGTAGACATGAAGACATGAAAAATGTATTTCATTTCCAACTGTCATAACTCAGCCCTGTCCATCACAGCCACATAAACAGTTTTTGTCAGTCTCATAAACAGTTCAGCTGTCCCCCCGACGCTTTACCTTGTCATTGTTCATTTTCTAAGAGAGGGATCCCACAAGAATGACAGATGAGGAGGAGAAGAAAAAGACAACATAAACAAGGATTTCTTCAGGTTTTCCCAAACACACAAAAAGAAAAAAGCTGTTATTTTGCTGTTTATTTAGTCTCACTCCCTTACGGGTCGACAGTCAACAATGAATGTGCAGGCACTTATTGCAGGGAGATGACAAGAGCGATGAAGATGAGTGAAGGAGCAGTCGGAGAGATAAGAGCTCTGTTTGTCTGTCCTTTTTTCTGTCTGTCTTTACCTCTCCATCTCTTCCTTTACTTTCTGCCTATGATGATGTGACAAGGCTGCTACGCAGATATATGCACCCATCATTTACACACCAGGCTGCCTGTAACAGAACAATTCCTCAATTCATTTTTCCCATCATTGTTTCCCCCTTTTGAGCGTGTCACAGGGGTCTCGCGTTGTGGGCGTTGTGACGGCAGGGGTGAGATAGGAGGGCAAACAGGCGCAAAGTGGAAGGATGCTGGGCTTCTCCGAGGGGATGTTTGGCTTTGTAATTTCACCCTTGAAATTCGTGATTACAAACAGGACAACTTTTTTAATTTTCTCTTTTGTCTGGATTCAGCTGGCTGACAGTCTGCCCTAGCAGCCAGGCCTTTTAATCAATCACCTAGATAATCAAATGTCACTGGCTATCTGCTCCATGTAATTACTTTTGCAATTAAAAATCAATCTCCAGTCACCCCGTCTAATTAGAGGGATGGGCAGATCTTCATCTAGATTGATTTTATAATACATATTGACTTCAAATGCCATAACATTGCCATATTCCCTCATTTTCATGCTGTGGAGCATCAAAACAAAATGCCAGGGATTATGGAGAGGTGCAGCGAGGGATTGTTCTGATTCTGCATACCAGGAAAAGGTCCCCAGTTTAGGAAAGGTTCACCTTGCTTGCTTGTCTGTAATGACAACACTCATCCTCTCTCCTCCCATTGGAAGAGAGAGGAGGGACAAATGGAAGTCCAATAATCTACATGACAAGATACAGCCAGTAAAAAAAGGATAAATACACTCCTCTCCACAATAGAAATCAAATCTCTTGCCATTCTAATAATGATGTCAGGGGACATAGGAGAACATTGGCTTCTAATACAATATTGACATCTTAACACGTGTTATCTGAGGGATCTAACGTAGCTCCAGAGGTGTCTCCAGAGGTGTCTTCTCATGCCATACATCATGACAACCAGGCAGCCCGCTATGGCAGACATAAACAAATAAAACTCCACTAGAGATGGCTTGTTCATGACTCTCTCCCTGCTTTTAGCAGATTTGTTCCCAGGGAAACAGACAGATGTGTCCATCTGGAAGACTTCATAATGGCCTGAATGTCCACCGTTGGGGACAGGCGTGTGACAGGCATGTGTGCACGGTGCCCTACTGCGTGTCTTTCTGTCTCTCATCTCCACCACGTTGCCTTCGGGGACTCTTATAGCAGTGACAGGTCCAATAATGGAGCTTTCCAATGTAGGCGTATTTAGACACACACACAGAAGCACGCACGCACGCACGCACACACGCACGCACGCACGCACGCACGCACGCACGCACGCACGCACGCACGCACGCACACACACACACACACACACACAGAAACACACAATGCAGAAACATACTCAAAAAACACATGCACAGGCACACAGGAACAGGCACAGCCTCGGGGAAAGTGCCACTCACACACACAAGCCAAACAGCGGAGCCTACAGGGAGACATGAAGCTCAAGGACCAGCTGTGTGCAGAACCTTGAGAACCCCAGTATGCAAATAACAGTAGGCTGCCACAGGCTTGTAATACAAATATATACACAGCTAAGTGCTTAAGTATATTGAGGTCTCTTTTGGTTGATTGAAGTTACTTCGCATGTGTGACTACACTGGTTTTAATAGATGACTTCTCCTATATGATGTCCATAAGTGATTAATTCTGTCCATCAGACATGTGACGAAGTGTGTCCTTCTTCCCCTTGGCTGATGATAATAGACAGTTCCAGAGTCTGTAGCTGCTATCCAGTCTGGTGCCGTGATTAAAGCAGAGATCAAAACCTCTTATAGCCCTAGAGGAAAGGAGTGAAGGAGAGATGGATGGATGGATGGCAAGAGAGATTGAAGAGCAGAAGAGGTTATTTAACCCAACATCACAAACAGACTTGGCAGCACTGTACCTTTCTATTACACACTAAAGAGTAAACACAGGGCATGTATCTTGTGAGGCCCCATGCGGCGCAGGGGGTGTGATTGGCCTGTGTTAGCCCCAGTGCGGCCTGGGCCTTTTCCCAGTGAGACCAGTAATAAGGGCAGCACTTATCATGTGTTGCCTCCAGCCACCACCACCACTACAGCAGCAGGCAGGGGGAGAGGGGAGAGGAGAGAGAAAGGCCCACCACAGCCGAGAAGTAATTAATCACCATGGAGTGGGAGCTGTCAAATCCCCAGGTCTTTTGAACTGATAATGCTGCCCACCACAATTTAGCCTGATGGAGATGAGATTTTCTTTTCACCTCTGGCAAGAAAAAGCCAAATAAAGTGGGGAAAAAAGCAAAGAGAAAGGGGGGGGGGGAGACAGAGCAGCAAATATATTTTTTGAACAACAGCTGGCAGTGATGTACTTAATGATTGCTTTGCTCCTCTTAAACCTGACGTCCTTATCAAGTCTAAGTGTCCCGATCAATACGATTCCTCTCCGGCATTCCTGAAATAGCTCACATATCACCCCTCCCTCTCCCTGTTACAGCACCATCTGTTATTATAGCCTGATCACTGAGTGTCTCTGCCAGTCAGATATATGAACAAGTCAATATTTGTTCTGATACAAAAGTTATGCTTATTGCTATGCACTTTCAACCTTGATGTTACTGCATCAGGACTGATTTGTCGGTTTACTGCTGCATTTAACAGCTGAGGATGTCAATAATAAGTGTCACACTGCAGTCTTTAACAAAGAAAGTCCATACAGAATCAAATTATGACTCATATTTGTTTAGTGAGTATCAGTATTGCACAGTAAATGAATAAAACACATAAATAAACGATTATGTCTGAGCAGTCTACACTCTTCTTGTGGCATTTTGTACAATTTATCAATTTGCAATGGTTTCTGATGGAAAGGCAGAAAAGTCTTGAATAAAAGTGAGCATTGGATTGCAAAGAAATCAATGTAGGCTATAATTAGAAAATTGTGTGGCCTATTTACAATTTTTTACAACGTACTCTTGTAATGAATGACAAGTGTGTAGTCATACACACGGTACCGGGTTGGACACTGACCAAAATGCATGAAACTAGCCGTCTAAATATGTAATTTTACCAACAGAATGTCTTGGTGTTTGATATGCATCTCTTGTTTGTTTTGGCTTTAACACTGATTTTCCCATGGTCAAAGTGCTATCTGAGTACCAAAGTTCGTGACCTCTGAAGGTGTGTTTTTGCAACATTAGATGGAGGAGCTAAGCACTGGCTTTAGCAAAGGGCTGGTGGGACCCTGGACCTGCCTCATAGCCAGACTGTGGAATGTTTTCTTACACTCTTTTAAAAGCACATTTCCAAGCAGGTTTAATAGCGGATTGGGTGTCAGGAACAAATAAGCATGAAAGCTCTCCAGAATCCACACTTGATAAGAGAAGTGAGGCTGCTACAAATAGAGGAAGGAGCTGCCATCCAAGTGAAGGCAAAGATGAAAGAGAGACAGCTGCCCTGGAAGAGTCTGGGTCCTTATCGGGCTGGCTGGGTCCTGTGTCAGACTAGGACTATTATAAGTGGGCCACGCTATCCTGAAAGTTCAAAGTCCGTCCCTCCCTCTTTCCACCTTCTCCTTTTACTTTTTTCTCTCTCACACCTATGCATTGAATGATACCAATGTTTTTTTTTCTCTGCCCTGGATTGTATGTTTCCTGCAGTCTGAGAGGTCTTGCAAATGACACCTAGTAAAAGAAGTAAAGCAAAAGAAGTACTCATCGCTTGATGTACAAACAAGTAAAAGATTGAAAGGCGGTTCTTCAGTCTATTGTTTTTTCTATTTCAATTCAGAAATCTTATAAGACATTAATGTTTGTTTCCCCTCTGCAGCAAAATTAGCATGTCAACATGATGGTCGTATTGACATTGAAGGTATTTTTACCTTTTGTCCTGACTTCACACTCTTTGAAAGCAGAACATTCGGAAATGGAGAACAGGTTTCCGTTTTATTGCTGTGACATATAGTCAATACTCAATATAGTTCTTGACACCCTGAGGCACAATAGCAGTCACTTGTGTATAAAGAGTGTCAGCGAGTTATTTTGACCCCCTACTGTAATCATGACCTTTCCAATAACACGACTCCCCCACCGAGTCTCATTCCCTAAAGGCTCTTCCAACTAAGGGCTAAACTGCATTACCCCCAGCCAGCATTCACAGCTCAGCAGCTTCTAAACAAGCTACTGTGGACACACACTGAAGCACACATCCACACATGTGATGGGCAAGGACAATAAATTCCTGAATAGTGTGTACACACACATGTGCATGCATTCACACGCAAACCAAAAAATAGACATAGACACACATGTACGTGTACATAAACAAGGCTTGCATATTTAGCTCAAGGGAACATAACATGTAACCAGCGATATCATGCGTAAATGAAAGGGAAAATGATATGGCATGCATTTCATTCTTTTGTAAGATTGCGTCCCCAGGTCATTGACTAAATAATTAGGCGATTGAAGTGACAGATTAAAGGCAGATTGGAAGTGACTGTGAAAGCAGGATAATGTTTCTCTAATCAGCTTGGTCGGAGAAATGCAGATTGTGAAATTTTCCAGCTACTTCCTTAGAAAAATGCATTTCACTTCTGATTAGGGATGATTAGTTTGTTGGTGGAGGAGAAGGGGGGTCAGGGCCTCATGCTCCTGGGTTCCTGAGGCCAGAGAGAGAGAGAGAGAGAGAGAGAGAGAGAGAGAGAGGAAGGGAGCAGGGTTGGGGGGCATAGGTGGAGTGCCAGCATACATAAGCAGAGAACAAAGCCTTGGAGAATGACTGGAAATGATAGAGCTGGAAATAGTTAGAGAAAATACAAAAAATACACTGTCCTCTGAATTCAAAGAGGATGATTTAGGAGTAGATAAGCTTTTGAAAGAAGAGGAGATCACATAGGAGGAAGCACAGGATTGCTCTGAGTCCTGTCCCATAAAGCAGGAAATGGCAGGGGGGATCTAGGTGATCACAACGTTTCAACGGGTGGATCATTTATTTACCAGGCCATGACAAATATGCCAGATTTACACTGCCTACAAAGTCACCAGGTAAACTCTCAGCCCCTGTAATGCCAAGGTAATAGTTTCTGAGCAACAGCATTACAGAAGGTTAAATGTGGAACAGATGTAAGGTATAAAATACAAAATGATCAAAGCTAAGGCACTCAAGACAGATGCGCAAGCAAATGATGATGAATGTCTCTCTGTAGAATTGTAAGCTGCACACAAATGTAGCGAATTGCAAAGGTTGAAGTGTGTGCGTGTGTGTGTGTGTAGGGGGGGGGTGACAGAGAGATAGGAGAGCACACACTAGGGAGCAAAACCATTGTCCAAACTCATCGGGATGATCCTCTGCAGAAGGCCCCCACGATTAAGTTACTACAGCAGGAATCACAGTTTGGACAATGTGTAATTGATTTCCCCAAAGGCTCAGGGAGCACCCTTAGTGATCCCTGGGACAGCCTCGCCTGTGAAAGTTTGCTTTTCTCCCAAGCTTGCGGCCACAACTGCATGACATCATCACCTAGCACACATTTTTACTTTTATCTCTGAAAGATATATTATCCATGTGCTGGGCTCTGCTAGTGGAGATCAAAGGCAGCACTCTGTTCAGGCACCATATTAAAGTGAAACATGATTTTGTTACAGAAAAATAATCTGTTTATTTCAAGATAGATTCTGTTACATACCTGGCTTGCACAGGCATACACAATTCAACTTGACTTCGGCGCTTTTCCACCAAGAAACACTATTGTTATCTATTCCAGGTGATAAAATGAAGAAAGGAAGACAACATATTTCCATTCACATTTACTTTTAAAGCATTCTCATTATTTGCAAAGGCACATGTACAAATACATTTTCTTAAATTGCAATCATTGCACACACATTCTGAAGTATATGCATATGAGCAAGTATACTGCCAATATGCACATCAGAACATGCCGAAAAAGCACATTTACACACATATACCTTTGTCAACACACACACACATACACACATACAGACAGACAGACAATTGCAGACATTCACATCCTCTTTAATCTCTGGACACTCTGTCCAGGATGATCACTGGCTGGTGTGAAGCGTCACGCTCAGAGGGAAACCAGACATAGGGACACATGTTTGTGCACTCTTAAATGAAGTGTGACCACGCTGCACCTCTGAAGCAGGGGCTGGGCTGGGGGCTATTATGGGGCCTGACAGCAGGGGGGCGCTGTGATAATTTGATGTGAACTGGCTTGATAAATCACTGTGTTGTTACCTTGGCTTTAGTATCTGTTTATGTCTCTACAAATTGAAACCCCACTGGCACAGGGCTGAGGTAGAGCCACACTCTGGCCCCCAACGATTAGTTCAAGGTGGGGAGAGTTTAGATGACTGGCCCTTATTGGCTATCTCCCTCTTGCTGTTTTGTCTCTCCCTGCTGAGTGAGAGAGCCATGGACATGTGTAAGCAATAAAGCCAAAGGTCTGCCTTCCACCACAGCCTGAGTGAAAGGAATGCAGAACCAAACTATAAAATAATAATGGGCACTGGGGCAGGGAAGAGGCAAGGGAGGGCAGAGGGCGGTGGAGAGGGGGGCATCAGAGACACACACATCTGCAAAGGAGGTGGTGGTGGTTGTGTGTGTGTGTGGGGGGGGGGAGTCGATTTGGGGTGGGGTCCTGAAGCAGAGCCTTCTTCTGACCCCTAGACGTGCTGTTAAAGGCAGAGCGTAGCAAGCAGCCCAGGCTGGCACCACATCAAAAGGCTGACAGATGAAGGCCAAAGGTCAGTTTGACCTGGGCGCTAAGCTGCTGCTAAGCCTCTTAAAGCCAGAAGAGAGGTGCAGTAACAGGGAGAGAAAGGTAGAGTGAGGGGGGGAGAGACTGAGAAGGAAGGAAGGGAGTAAGTGAGACTAAGAGCAAGGAATATCATGCACAACTCCCTCCTCCTCTTTGGTAATCAAAGGAATGATAAAAAAGCCAGTCATGTAGACAGTAAATACAGATGCACAGAAGTCAGAAGAGATAACATTACCACCGCGCAAGGGGCATACTTCATCTAAAGCTAATAAACCAACATCCCCAAAGCCTGTTTAAAGCAGGTTTTTATAATCACCGAAAATAAACTACAATCAAGGACAATGAGACAGACAGATGAGTCCTGAGGCATTTATCTGCTTTAAACATTTTCCCTTAGAAGCCACCAACGTATCATGAGCTTGTCAACACAGTGACACCATTCTTTCAAATGAAACGCTAATGCGCTGATCTGAGCACGCAGCGCCAGTATCTGTTCATGAAATCTGAGGGTTGATCAAAAGGTTCGGTACATCCAGTTCAGTGTATACCTCGGCAAATAAGTGGAAATCATCACAAGCACTCACATAACAAGGATACAAACACAGTGTAGCTGCTTCCAACTACTGTAGAGGAGCTATGACAAAGCAAAGCAAATTACACTATGGGGGAAAAACAGCAGACAGAAACTGAAGGGGAGATGAAAAAGGGGGAGAAAAAACCAAGAAACAAAGTAAAACTTTGAAAAAATCTAACTGGTCTCCCAAAAGGAAGAGGACAATTTCCACAATGCAACAGGACAGGAAATGCCTACTGTGAGGATAGGGCTCCCTTCTGGACCCCATTAAGGGAATGCATGAAATTAATAGTGACATCATGTTGCTTGGTCAACAAACGCAGGTTGATTGATGAAGACAAACGGTCAGGGTGATAGCCAGTTGTTGGCTTTCCCTGGGAGATGCCATTTTCAGCCAGCCTCTACTTCCAGCTTGTGAAAGGGATATGGGCTGCCTAGCCAGCCCTGTTCCAATGCCACTCCTGTCACTCAAACTCTCTCTTTGGTTGTTTTCAACACTTGTGTAAGGCTGAAAGGATTTCAACTGAACTGTGCTGAAATAATGTTGGCATATAAACATATACTGTATCATCCTGATAGAACAAAAACAGAAAATATGACTGTGTTGCATTTAAACGCTGGTTCTGTTTTAATTCCTTTCGACATTTCTGATCAATTTGTTTGATGCTACAGTGTATGAAGATCAACACAATTAAAACAATGCTGAATATTTTGTGGTGGCAGTGCATAATTAAAATAGCATTCATCTCCAATTTTATCTGGGTGATTTTCTGAGCTTCTTAAGCCAAGAAAGATGTATAATACCTCAAGCATGTTCTGGGTCTATCTCCTCCCATTTTCCTTGGTATTTCTCTACAGGGAGAAACATTCAGAAGGCATCTTGACCAGGAGCCTTACCACTTCAACTAACCCTTTATGGTGCATGAGTGCTGCGGTTTTACTTAAAGCTCGTTGTGGCTATCTGCACTCATCACCTTGTCCATAAGGGTGAAGTGCAAAGGAAGTTGATTTTTTTGGTTATTACCCAGGGCTTGTGACTACAGCTGAGAGTTGAACTGTAGACTGACACATAAATCAAACATCTGCATTAATGTGGACGCCGCACCAATCAGCCTGTTGATCTTCCATCTGTCAAGCCTTTTACATACCTCAGTTATCTCTGGCAGAGAGCTGGAGAAGGCTTCCCCCAAATCTCCCAGCTCTACCTAAGCTTTGGCAGTTTTTTGGTTTGAAGGAGCTCAGACATATATATTCAGTTAAGGTCAACAGATATTTCATGCTGAGAAATGTAAAGCCCAGAATCATCTCCCGGTGTCATCTGATGGTTTGTTGCCCTTGGCGTTCACAAACTGTCTGCTGATTTAGAAGTTCCTTGGGTAAGCCAAGCATGAAAAGCCTATGTTTTCAGTTTGGCGACCACTTTCAACAAGAGGTTCGCCAGTTGCTGCAACCTTAGACTTTGACAACCTTCTGGCCACAGTCATTAGCAATGGATGGTTTAAACATTCCATATTACCTATCTTCTGCAGGATGTTAAATAAAAAATAATTAAAATATATATATTCATGAAAGAGGAAGCTCTAAAACTAAGTAACAATGAATTATAGAGAAGGGGTGGGGTAAAATAAGTGTATACTCCTTCCCACTCCTTTTCGGACATGTAAAAAAAATACATAAAACAAGTATTTGTTATTCACGTATCTCTACGCTTTCTAGTTTGTGCAATATTATAATTTTCTTATGACATTTTCTGTTTTCTTTTACATGTTCAAAATAAATTCCAATCAATTCAATCAAATTTCAATCAATCAGGATTGAGCAAAAATGTGAGTTGGAAGTCGAAGAGCTCATAGATAAAAGGTCTCAGCCAGTAGTTCCTGGTTCACCTTCATTACATATTTAGGGTTTATCAGGTCTTTCTGGCATCTTTCCCCAGCATCTGATCCAGCTTGCCATGCAATAGTAGTTCAACAACCCAGTTAACGTCTCTGCTCCTCTCTCACCTCTGTGTCCATCACCTCTGTGTATCTGACATTGAAACTACAAAGTTAGTCATTGATCACTGGTCTAACAATGTGTGCTAAAGACCTAACCTTGAACCTATAATATCTACCATAATAACCCATACCCCATAAGATCTACGGTGCGTATCTAATCCTATTGTATAGTGTTGGTACTTTATTGAATTTAAACCCTTCAATATTGTTAATAGATCGCAACAACTTGCACAAACAGTGTTAATCTCTTTCATTTTACTACATTTTTCTTTTTATTATACGTTTTCCCTTACACACACCAAATACAAGCTACATTTTGGGTATTGCATTTGGAGAAAGGCAATACCCAATGTGGAAACATCACTTTTTCCTCAAGGTGCTGTTGTTACTGAGAGTCAGTGATACACAACTGTTTCCATTCATCCCAAATTCTATGCAGCTGTTAAAAAGAACTTTACTTTGATTTAGTAAATATCTCTGCACATCTAGTGTTGTGAGCATCAAAGGTACATGAGCAGATATCAAAGGGTCCTCCTGGATAATCTATCCTTGGCAGCTAGAGTTTACTTTCCATCTCAAGTGTGAAGCAGAATTACAATGTCGAAACGACACAGCAGACCTTTTACTAGGTTACAATCTCTGACTGAGATAGCCATTCTGGGTTTCATTTGCAAGATGTAGCAGAATGTTTGCTGTTTTCACACTTATGATAAAAGAGGCCCACACATTATTCTGGCATGTAGAAAATAGAAAAAAAAAAAACAGCTTTACAAATGTATACGGCAAGAACATCAAAAGTCTTACTTTTGATGTGTCTCTTTGATTTGGCAAGGATTAATACATTTTTACAGACTAGGTCAATGCAACTAACTTGCTATTGTTTTTTTCTTTCTTGTTTCTGGTTTAAGTTTAAATACTTTATTTCATACATACTGTAATGACAATTCAAAGCTTATTACAGAAAGCATTTTTAAACACAAATTCAAATACAAATGTTGGTGAAGATTTGAGAGAGAAGTAAGTATAGAGTGAATCCAAGGCTATCAAGTCCAGAAGTAAATGTCAACAGAGGGCGAAGGTAAGTGTTAACTTATTAATTGTGGGACTTCAGAGGTGAGACAACAATGACTTAGTGAGGAACTCGGACGGAAGAGCTTGCACTTTACTAGATGCCTTTTGATAGGGAAATAGGTGCCAACAGTGTGTTGCACATGGTAAACTGTGCCACCATCTGTTTCGAGAGCTGGGACCAGCCCAAACCACAGGAAAGTGGCTGATACACACAACTGAGTCTCAAAGATGTAGAACTGAAAAATTTTAACCACTTCAGGTGTGGTCACATGGTGAAAAACATTTGAGCTTTTGGGATGATACCAGTGAGGCTCGGCCAAGCAGGATATTCCCTGTAAGGTCTTCATACTAAGACTTTGTGAGCAATTACAATTGATATTTCAAAAACAGCCAAAGAAAGAAGCTTGCGGCAAGTTAATAACAGTATAGGATGGCAAAGGAACAAAATGCACCATTTATGTTCATGTCCACATGCTGGTTTGGGGGAGATCACTCGTCCGGTCCCACAGGTATAAGATGTTCTCAGTTGTAGTTTCATGGACAAATAACAAAGATTCAACATCAGATAAAGGCATTTGGCTCTTCGGAACAGAGTGGGAAGCCCAGTGCAGCACGAGAGGCTGTCCTTCACTAACGGAACCATTCTCCACACTTGGCACTGACATAAAAGCAGCTTCTACTCCACTGAAGTTCTCACACATACATACACACATATATAGACACAAAGACATGCGCACGCACACACACACACACACACACACACACACACACACACACACACACACACAAAGAAGGAAGTATGCCTGTCACGGACATGCAGGGAAGGGAGGCAGCAAAAACAACTTTCTTTCTTTCAGGAATGAGAAAAACAACAGTTGAAAGAGGGTCTGCATGAAGAGAGAGCGCAAGACAAAGGCATTCGCTCTGTCAGAACTCATCAATCTGCAGAGGGAAAATATGTAAGGGAAATGCAACCATATGAGCGCTGTCACTGTCCTCCTGAACACAAGACATAGGGGACAGGCTGGTGGAGAGTGAATTGAGAGCCAGGGAAACGTTCAGTAAAAACCTCAACAGAGACATTGGCAGGTTGGTAAGGTCTAAAGTATGTCTAGGATACAGGTATGCACAAGAGTATGCGGACTACTGTAGATAGAGGTGTAAACTTAGGACCTAAGCAAATTTCTATTGCAAATGAGCAGGCACTATAAAGTATGCACTATAGAGGTGTGCCCATAGGCACAGGGCTTTTCTGGAGAGAAACCGACAGAAGGGAAACACATAGGAGAGCTAGTCAGTGAGGGCCAGATTACCCCAAGGCCTCCAGAGCCACTTTCCAAAAGAGAAGATGAAAGAGCTTATTAATAGCCCCTAGATTTACATGCACTAAGTGGATGTTTATGTTGGAACTTGCTGCTTATGTGTGAACATCCAACAACTGTAAACAGTGCCATTCAGGTCCCATTTCCCTTACATCATTGATATTGTTTCAACTCACAAAATAGGCGGCCAGAGTTCAAAAAACATAATTCTGGCATTATCTTTTAAGTGGGTCTACAGTTTGGTTTCCCCAAAGCGGTAATCAAGGATCTTCATTGTGCACTTCCTCTTCTGCCTTCACGTTACGTTGAGTTCAGTATAAACAGCTGAGAAAGGGCAGACCGACAGAAGCTGTTGTGTTAGTATGGTGGCTTGGCCTATAGGACGTAGCACTACTAATTCATTTATGTTAAAGGGCAAATAATATATAGCATTTTCAGGATAATACTTGTATTTTGTGTTTGTACTAGAACAAGTTTAAATGCTTTAATGTTAAAAAAACACTTTATTTTTCTCATAGTGCCCATGGCTGCTGCAACTGTATTTAACCTCTATATGAGATGCTCTGTAGGAGCGCCAAAGCCCAGTCTGCTCTGATTGAGTATAGAGCAGGGCTTTGTACCGTGAAGAAATCACAAATAAAGGTTCCTTGACCAAATATTACACTATTAGACATATCTCAGCAGTAATTTGAAAAGGAAATTGGGCGTCAAGATTACAGCTATCTCGATTTAGCATGCAGCTTGGCATTGGATGGAATATTGATATGTTATGGAACAAAGCTGCACTTTCTACCGTCAAAAATAGCAGATACTGGCTTGTGAACCAAACACTTCCCATTTGGACATGTTTCAGCAGGAATGTGGTCCAAAATTGGGGAGAATTTAACAAATTGGCCACCGAGGTAGGAACGTTTAATGCCGTTAGCATGTAGCTACTGTAGCAGTGGACACTAATAGAGTATAGCAGCACTTTCTATAGTCAATAATCACAGATAAAGTCTTTTTCAGCAAACACAACATATGTTGAATGTTTATGTAATATTTGCTATTTTTAATGTGACTCGGAATTGGGGAGAATTCAACAACACGTTTACCTCATTGTTTGAAAATCCAACATTATAACACTGTAGATATGACAGAAAATACTAAAAGCATAATATGTCCCCTTTAAATCTTTATTTGTACAAAGAAAAAGCCACTTGGCTCAACTATAAATTTGATGGATGTGACTTGCTTGTGCAAGTTCCATTATGTCTTGTCTTGAATGTTACTACAGTATGTCAGACAATCATTGCCATTAAAAGTGCTGTAGGTAGGATTGTGAAGATCCAGGATTTAGCCAAAGAATTTGAACATCAACAACTTCTCAGTCCCTCTCCCCTTTTCTGCTAAAGCCCAAACGGTCTCTTAAGCCCCTCCCCACATGAGAGAGAATGAATGTGTGTGCCTGAGCAGTGATTGACATGCAGTTAGACACACCCCCTCGTCCTGATTGGGTGATCTCAACAGGGAGCGTGGATTTTTGCAAACTGCACTACAGGCTGTAGGTGGTGCCAGAGGAGCTGAGAACTTACTTTATGTACTCAAACATTGGGTCAGTTTCAGCAAATATGACATTATTAGAAATATAACAATATTCTGGAATACAAACCTTTGCTAAGTAAAGGTTATATAACCAAAAATGTTGCCATTGTATTAATGCATTGGGAAGCACCTCAACAACCACATGAAAGACAGTCACTCAAGAGGAGTGGGGTTCATGGGGAAGCATACAGCACATGCCCGTAAGCCCCACTGCCTTTTATTAGACAAATATAAAATTAACAACAGTCAGCAGCTGTAATGGTGAGCCAGGCTGCTTCCAACACAAATTTCCAATTTGAGGTCAGCTGTATGGTCCTATAAAAGTTTACAGGGCTTCTTAAAGAAGAACTGTCACTTTACAAGAAACAAACTTTTCTAATTAATCTTCACACTAATAACCCCGGTCTTTAATGTGCTTCAAGTCTAATGCATGCCCCTAATAAAGGTAAAGAGAAGCCAAAGCCCAAACTAATGACTATTGACATAAATCAGTAAAAAAACTGCTGTTAAATTTTCCTTTTTGGGGCAACTAATAGGAAGACTGTAAAAGTACAATGCACACCAAAGAGAAATGACCTAGCTTTTAGCATTAAATTTTATACTACCCTTCCGCTCATGTTAAAATCTGTAACTTGTCAAAATGTACAATGGGGCAATAGCACAGGAAGTGGCAAAAGTAGAGCTAGGTGCAGACCATTAAGACCATTAAAAAAGAGAGAATAATGAAGTAAAACATAATCAAATGTGGACATGTAGAAAATTGTTTGATTCATCTGGGTTTTTCACATTTTTATTTCATTTCAGATTTTTCCTTATAATGTTTACAAAGCGTTTTGAAATCTGTCACAAGTAACAGATCCATTTAACATCTAGGAGACGTAGACAGGGAGTGTGGAGGTGTTAATGGACTGGTTGACACAAGCATCATGTTCAGGATTCCAGGCTGGAGTGTTCTCAAAGTGTGTAAGGACACCGCAGCTTTGTTCTGCCAGGACATCAAAGGGACAACCTGAGCCATTTCAACAATGACTCCCATCTATATTTAGAGGAAGTGATGGACGAAGGGAGTCGGACATATATGAGGTCACAGTCAGAATGCAAGGAAGAGCCATGCCAACATCCATCAGGTGATGAAAGATGTGCAAATACTTCTTTCCTGCCAGTGAAGGGTCAGTGACTTACTTCTTAATATGGCCGCCAAACCACTAAGAGGACCAAGTCACCTTTAAATACTGTCTCGGTTAAACCTCACTTTCCCAAACAGAGAGAACAGTGCAGCTTTTACCTGCTTAAGCCCTGTCCATCTAGCAGCAGGGTCGGGTCCTATAACATGTGAGACCTCTCCCAGATAAGATCACAGGGAGATCAAGCTCCTGTATCAGAGATTAGGCTAAGTTTGTTTTCTCTCATTCAAACCTAGGTGGGGATCGTTCCTGGGCCTGCCCCCCCCCAAGCCTGGGCATAATGCCATTAGTGATGTTTTGTTGACAGCAGGCAACGGTAAATGAGGCCCCGCTTTAATCAGCGGCATGCCGGGCTGGTGTCAGAGTTCCCCTATGTCTCCCAGGTGAAAGATGAGCAGGGAGAGAGGTGTTGTCTCTGTGTTAATTAAAACTGCTCCCCTCGTGTGAGGATTCAGCGCTGCCACCACCAACCCGCCCCCTGAAACCACGGCTATACTCTTAGCATAAACACTAGCCATTAGCCAGGAGAGCAGAGAGAAGGGGCAAGCAGCAAGGGGTGTAATTAATCAGACCAAGATCATGTTCTAACCACTTAAAAGCAAGAGGGGGGCATTTATCTGCAGGGAAAACAGGTCTGTTTTGGTTTACATGGCAACTGAAATTTATAGGATTGGGCTATTTTGCAGATAGGATAACAGTGAGGGAGAGTGAAAGAACTTTTGTTTTACAACAATTAACTTTAGGTAACATTTTACAATAAGCTACAGTAAAGAGTACACAAAAGAGTAACAAATGATTAGTCACCCTTTTTCAAAGGGGTTACTCTTTTTTAGTTACTCTTTTTCAGGTAACTACCCTAACTACCCTTCTGAAAAAGAGTAGTTCATCATCATTCATAGTTCAATCATTCGTTATCCTTCTGAAAACGGATAACTAATCATTCGTTACCCTTTCAAAAACAGTAACTACCCTTTTTTGTGTACCTTATTATAAAGTGTTACCTAACTTTGTTTTCTTGTAAAGCCTTGTTTTTTTCCAAAGAGTAATGCTACTACTTGCCTAATACTACTGATTTACAGATGCATTCACCATCTTCATTTTAGTCAACTCTCAGCTTTTGAATTGCCTTATCCTCTACTCTCTCTTTTTCCATTTATTTCTCATAACAGTACAGTACAGTCCATGCCAGAGGGACAGGAGACTGTCCCAGCAGCCTTGTTATTTACCCAGAAATCCCATCCTCCACAGCGGCTTCCTGTTCCCTTGAAGTGAGACATCCTTTCCTGGGGGATCAACTGGATGAACCAGTCACAGAGATGCAGATGCTGCTTTAGCCTGGCCATGCCCAGTTACAATAACACCTTCATGCTGTTCGTCCCAGCAGCCGGCACTGATACACCAGCCCCATCCCAGCCAGGAGCACCAGGCAGGAGGCCTGCTGCATCCTCGATCTGGCCTGGGTGGATGAGACAAAGAGTGCTGGCTGTAGGGTGGGTAGGTGGGATGGAGGGGGTTAGTCGGGGAGTCCCCCGCTTCCCTCCTGTATACTATGAAACCTCCCGGCCTCTGATGCAAATGAGGTGGTGGGGGCAAAGAGAGAAAAACAACATGAAGGGAAAAATGGACACAAAGGAAAGATGGGAGGAGAGAAGGCCTGCTAAAGCAGCACAGCACTGCAGGCCTTTTCAAATCACGGCAGGAGTGAGTGTCAATCAAGCGGTCAGCGTTAACAATGTTAGGCCAGAACAAGCAGGGCTAATGTCCTCTTTGCTTTGCCCAACCCCCATCACCAGCACCTCCCCAACTCCCACCTTCAGCAAGCCCCTTGTGACCACATGAATCTGACTAGTGACAGCTCGCCATCCTGTAATTTGCCAATTTGCACGCATGTCAAAAAGCCAGACCATAGTGAATTACGGTCACAAAATGGGGATAGGCCAAAAGAAGTGCAAGCGATCTGCAACACAGGGGAGGATAATGGAGATGATGGGGGAAACAGCAGGATGATATAGAGTTGAGTGAAGGCTGCTTTCACTGTGTGTGCCTCCGTCATAGTAAACATTTGACCTTGATTTCTCCATACCATGGCCTGATGGGCCTTGTTCACAGGCCTTGTGTATTTGAGTGTGTGGGTGATGGGTATGTACACCTTTGTTTATGTGTGTGTGTGTGTGTGTGTGTGTGTGTGTGTGCATGTGAACATTGGGTCTCCTCTGACAAGACCATGGGTGCCATTCGTCTTTTGAGCACCAGTGTGAGGAGTTGAACGTGTCTATCTGCAACTGCTGCGCAGAAAAGTGGGAGATGAGGGTGATTATCCACGGCTGAGCCATTAATCTTGAGCATTATCAACACCTTGCTGGTGCAATCTGTGTTTCAATCCAACAGCCCATGAATACTTCTCCACTAGTCTTTAGCTGTGGGTTATAGCGAGGACTATAAAGGACTACAGCAACTTAAACACTCTTCAAATAAAAGCTATCACTAAAACAGAATCTAATGCTTACACCGTACCAAGACATGTAAGGGAAAAGAGCCAAAGAACAATTTGACTTCAAATTTTCCCCAGTGGAATAGGAAATATACCTCTAATGTTTATATGTGCATGTCCAAATACAGCCCCCGCACCACATACCCACACTCTAACACAAGAAAGAACCATGAAGCCTATATAAATCTCTATCAGGAGGCCAGCCAACCTTTCTGCCCCTTGCTGCTGAAAACCATATAATAGTCTAAGGAAGCAGAAACACATTTTCTGGATAGTTGGCAGCAAATGTTCCATACTGGTTTGGGCTGGGTAACTTTCTAAATGTTATTTTTATTGTTGGGTCTGAAAGCTAGGGAAAAAAAAAGAGTGACTGACAAATGCACCCTGTAAAGCCTACTATTGTGTTCTGCGTCAACAATGCAAAGACGAACAGAGGGAGATGAGGTGCCATGAAACCCCAGCCTACACAAACATATGCTGACATCCAAAATAAACATGCAGCAAAACTGTTTGTACTTATTCACACAAAAAACAGCAAGTCAGTACTTTGCACCATCACACTGACATGAAGTCACGTCTTACAAAGTCCCAGAAATCACACGCTATCATTGCAACATGTCATTTGGCAATGCGGTGGCTTAGTCTGCCCTTTACACTTGTTTAGCAATGTTTTACGGCTCCAAAACAATCCCGATCGCTGATTAACACCTGACTATGGGGCACTTGCAACTGCAGGAGATTCTCAAACCATCCGTGAAAGTGAAAATGAGAAGCAATTCTGTTAAACACTCCCCATTATGATGGTTATTTACCACACCATTGTAACTCTAAAGGGTGAACCTTTAAATGTCTCACAAAGTAATCTTGCCTCCGGTACAGTTCGCTGAATTCTCTTCTACTGGCCCTGCAATCTGTCTTACGTTACTCACCTTTCCAAGTGTGAGATGCTAGAGGGCTGAAAGGAGGACAAAGCTGACATTGCTTGTGGCTTTTCAATGTTGTGTCATTTACTCATGGGTCAGGATGTCACTTGGCCACTGAGCATGATTGTTCAGGGAGTAAAAGTGAAAGGGTTTGTGCTAAGTGGTCTGGTGTCTTTGGGGGCTTGAGCCCTGAATGTGTTGCTATGTGCACAGCCTTTAATATTTTTGAAGTGAACAATATGTGCAGGACAGAGCTGTGTGTTGGCTTATGACAACAGAAGCTGGAGAATGACTGTAAAGTCACTAATCGGTGTCACAGGATAGCAGTAAGCAAGGTTTTGAGTGGTCCGCACCAGGTCAGCCTGTGGTCACTAAAGTGTTACAGCAGGATCTTAACTTGACAGACATTTCCAACTTAAGAAGGCCGGTTAAGTTTTTAAGATCCTTTTTTCCATTTCAAATAAAGAGAGATGAAAATGACCAGTAACAACAATAACCTTCACTGGTGGCTAAGTGACAAGGGCATCGTTTTCAATTACTCTTAGATGGCACTGTGTACATTAATAGAAGAGATCTGAGACTGACTGCATATCCACAAGCCTGTCCGACTTGCAGATTTAGTTGATTCTGTCATTTTTTTGGGGATATTTTAAGTAAGTAGTCAACATAGTTAAATGGTTTCGGTCAGTTAGTCAAGTTATTAATAACATGAATAAAATATCTGTAGTTATATACAATCGGGAGTCTGCACAGGTTGTTTTTTTTGAAAATTGGCCAGGGACTCTAGCTGTTCCACTTCCTGCCCGTAGACCTAGCGTGTATTTTTAGCAGAGCAGAGTGGAAAGCTGCTCGTGGGACGCACTGCATTGTGGCTGATGGCACAAGCACTGTCTTGAAGGGCCATGACTGTTTCCCTTGCTGTAGCACTGAAGAACGCTGCACAGAAGCACCTGGTGGAATTTAGGGGTTTGATTACAGCCTGCAGCATGACCTCCCAATGCACAGTGTAATTTCATACTGTCCTCCATGGTAATAGAATAGTAAAAAAATACATGGTAATACTAATACTAATAATATTTTTATGTTCCCAGATTGTTACCTCCCTATTTACTAATTGTACATCCTGTAGCCTACCCTTGAACTACATTTATGTATCAGTACTAAAAATTTACACTGTAAATTGAGAGATATGCTATTACATTGTTCTTTTAAATTCTCCAATATTGTTTTGGTTGTTTGAAAATTAAAAAAAATCTGATACGAATAAAGCAGCAGTAGGTTAAATTGCATTGCATTAACTGTTTAAATAAAAAAATAAGACAAACAGGGAGCTAGTTACCCTCATCTTATGCACACTTTGACACACATAACACAGCAACCGCAGGTCTGCTTCTCATATATTTTTTTGCTCTAACTGCATGTCCTAACAATACATTTCTCCCTTTACCCACAATGTCAGGCCACAGATTGGTTTCCTTCGGGGTAATTGATGTGAAGGTTCTGCTGAAACCAACCCTGCACGCATTTGAAAGAGGTGAGCGGGAAATCGGGCCATCAGAGGTGGAACGCTGCATTCCTATCACGCATCTCGGGTCAGAACCTCTGGTAGAGTCAGGATTTGTAGCTTAAAGGCTGTCAAAATTGATCACTTTGCTCTGCAACTGCACCCACACCCTGACACGGCCAACCCTTTTGTTAAGATAAAGGATGTACCTCAACAGATTTGGTGACCTGCTCTTTCCTTCACTCAGCTAGTTCTGGTCTAGGCTAAACACAGTTCAGGTTGGGGAGGCAATGCAATGCTGTTGTACAGGGGAAAAGAAAGGCAGAGTTACTGGATATTTCCCAGGGAGCCAGGGCGGAGAATCAGTTTCCATTTCACCATGACCTTTCTCTGGTCCCAACGGTGGTCAGCTCCACCACTACCTCCTTCCTCTCACATCCCCACTGAGAAGCCTCCGCTCCACTGCTGTCTCTCTTTTTTTCGTTTGTCAACCTATCCATCTTGCACTTTTTACACGGCTAGGACAGAACAGCCTCTCCACATGCACACCCCCCACTAACAAAGAGCTCAAATTCCCATAGCTCATCTATCTTCTCATCAGCTGTTTACACACATTTCAATGTTAGCATTGCACACAGTGCAAATGCGTAACTAATATGCAACTGATGAACACTAAGAAAATTACATCTAAACAACTCCATATCAAATTAAGGACCACCAACTACACCTAAATAAAGCTGTAATTGAAGTGCATTTTTACCCTCAGGATGGGAGTCATCCCTTTCCAACACCCAAGCTATTCTTAGTGTCTGTTAGTATTGTTTTCACTCACCAAATGTTACTTTCATATGAAAACGAGTGTAATGGCCTCTCTAATGCCAACAATGTCGGGAAGTTGTTTGTCACCCGGTTAACTGCATAAACTCTGACAGACTCTGGACACACCTTTTGCTCTAACTGTAACCATTTATATTGACCTTTTTCCATTTACTTTTTAGTTGTATGAAGACATATGCAGTGAGAGGCAGATATTGTAAACATTATACACTCATACAAAATAGCATTCAAAATACAGTCCATTTCTGTAAGTGCTACAGAACATGATTACAAAACCTTGAGCGGAAATCCATCATTAGTATTTGATAAAAGGAAACAATACACAATATAAATAATTACTTTTTGCATTTTCTCAGTGTATTGCACCTCACTTGTTTCTGCCTATGATTGTAAGGCAGGATCACGCAGATAAAGGGGGCTAACAAGTGTGGTTAATTGCAAATTCCACTGGATTTACTAAGGTTCAGTCAATTTGCAAGGGTCACTTTTGTGTGAAGCAGGTGCAAATTTAAACACCTATATTAAAGGACTGTCGTGGTGGGTGGTGGATTGAAATCTCAATGACAGCAGACAAAGAGTGAGTGTATCATGCAATGTGTTTAAGACATATACACTGAATCTAATCAAAACCAAAGAAATAACAGCTTCTTTAAAAGACAGAGAACAGAAGCCAAACATGAATATATTTTTAACACCAAACAGAAAGGAGATGAAGAGTTGTGACTGCATATGTGGTCATTAAACTTGAACTTGAATTCATGTTCACTGAGTTGCTGTGGTAATTGGACTCTTTGAAGACATTTATATTGCACTTGCTTGTATTCTTCAATAAGCAGACTTTTCTTTTGTATATACACTATTTGGATGTAGTGGCATCTTTTTTTCAGTCCTTTAGAAGTGTAACAACTCCCACAGCACTAGTTATACAAACTTTTCTCTTGATTAATTTTGTTATTATTGTACTTTTATGAATTTTAAACACCTAGATAATTAATGCTGAACTGTGGCTTTCAAAAAATCTTTCTGAATATAATGAATCAATTATCTACGGTTCACTACATTTGAACAAATCTCAGATTATCAAAGGTACAGGAAAAGTGTGTTGTATTAATGTAGCTTTACATTACTGTCTAAGGCATAGTGTAATAACATTATAACTAACTGGCAAGGCTGTCTCTGTTGGCGTGAATTGCTAAAACATTGCCACTGGCATTGTGGTAATCATTTTCACTCTCAGTCAAATTCTTGTACATGCTCACAAGGAATTGTTCCTCTCTTCTTGTGTGGGAGACGATACAAAAATAAAAGCAGAGGGCACAGTCGTACAGACAGCTGAAGAGTCACCTGTGACATCATTCTTCAGACTCGCCTGTCCAACGCTCCACCAAAAACAAACCTTCACTAAAAAAAAAAAAAAAACAGAGAGGCAGCCTAATCGCCCAAACGTTTGCACTACTCATACTTTGACAAATGAAGCCATTGTGCTGTGATTATCGCAGTTATTCATAGCCTCTTTGCTATGAGGATGGGACATTTGTTGCATTACATCGGAGCAGACACTGCTGGGCTTAGCGCATGTTTTCCTGTCACTGTGTATAACAGGCTAGCCAATGACATTTATAAATACTTGGTAATCTGCTCTGCTATATGCGTCACGTTATTAAATTGCCATTATTTTGGCGGCAACTGGGCCCAGCCTGTGATTAATTGAAAACTATTAAGTTGAGGTGGATCATGCCTGTTTATAAATGCTGCTTTTACACTACAAATTAATCACAGACAAATTACAATGAATTACTATTTGGCAGTGCTGAGCTTTTGCATTAGTAGGATTCCCTGTAATAGAAACACAAGGAATATGGAAACATTATTTCTTGTGACACTGTAATAAAGAATGATTTAAAGAGTTGGCCAATGTCGGACTGGTCACATACACACTATGGAGTGTGTGCCTGTGCCGTGTTACTGTGTGCGTGTGTAGGCTTCAGACATGGGAGAAACAACAGACCACGCTCTGGTGAGCATCAGGCCAAGGCATATGGCTTTTTCTTAGTCTTGGAGTGGGAAAAATGAACTCCATGTTATGGTTCTACTCTACCACGTAACCTCAAACATAAACTCCAGCCTAGTGACAGCCGTGGTAGCTACAGTACGCATCAGCATTTGCTTTTATCTACATGGAACACAAGATGGATGTGTTTCAATGAATCAAAACAATTAAGATAGAAGCAAATGCTTTACTATAAAATCTTTATTTTCTGGCAATAATTATAATGCCTACGTTAAGCCCTGACCACAGTATTCCCAGGAGGTTAAAACTACTGCTCGGATTTATCTCTAAACTTTACATAACCTAATAAAATTTTGTGCGCTTTTATCTGCACTTTTTTAACAACATGGCAACACAACAGAGGACTTATACCAGCATCAAAATTGGCAATAAGTATAGAAAAATGAGCAGCAAAAGAAAACACAATGACACTAGATCTAGTGAGAAGGGATATGGAGTTTTTTATGTGATGACGACATTACTGGTCATGTTATTATGGCATCTCCACTGGCACAGGCTGGCTTGCTGCACCGAGCTCAAGGCCTTTTCACAACACTTTAATGAGAACACAGGATTTTTTGTTTACATTCTTTTCTCTCCCCCACCATACCCACTCCCAACTCTGGCACTTTGGCAATTCCCACTCCTGCCTCATGATGGCCGACTGCCTTTGGTGGTTTGCAATTAGCATCCTTCATGATGTTCTGCTTTGTTGGCTCTGCAAAGCTAAAACCGGAGTGGGCGCAAGCTACGGCATGTCACCGTTAGTCTGCGGAGTTGGCAGTAGGAGAGATTTCACTGGGATTTGTTATGTCTGTTCACAGGCGGTGGCCTCCGGGCCCCCTCTCCCCTTCTGTACATTCAAAAAAACTCTAGTTATTTCAGCTTCAGTGAAAGCTGACTTGGAGCTGAGGAGGAAAGCCTGCCTGCCACTGAACCCCAGGGGAATAGGCGACCGGTAGCCTTAAACACCTCTTGCTCACTTCTTCCCCCAACCCCCCTACCACCATTGCTCCATTCCATCCACCCTCTATCCCTGAGCTCTGACAGAAGGTATGTATTTTAGGAGAGACCCCTGGAGTTGTGATGGACATGAGAGCTCTGTTTGAAATGGAAACCCACACATTCTGCCCTGCCAGGGAGCACCAGGAATATCCCAACAGAGATGGCGAAAGGAAATGGAACAAGTGAAAAAAATAGCCATTTTTATTGAGGTTTTCCTTTCAAAAACACAAGTAAATATAGGAACGACACTTCCTATTCAGGATATGATGCTGTGTAATGCTATAACCTCAATAGAGTACCCACTGACCACCACAGGCGTAGATAGTTTCTTTTTCTCATATCAACTCTCACTCTTGTATACACTGACAACACATGCTGGCTCAGATAACCACGAAAAAAAAAAACGATAACAAAAATGAATGTAATTCATGAAGAGAGATAAACTGGGCCACACACAAGCTTATCCTCTAGTGTTGCAGCTGCGCTGCCTTGCATTCACCGTCTATCATCTCTTTTCCAACCTCCATTTATTTCACACAGATGGAGAAGAATAGCATGCGTTTATGCATGTGTGTGCGTTTGTGTATATGTTTTTTGTGTGCATGTCTGGGTCTTGGTGTGTAAAGAAAATAATGTGGCACACTCCATCCTCCCTATAACTCACCTGGACTGATAAAGAGAGCAAAGGAATCATTTCCTGCGCCTGCTCCTCATTCAAATGGGCTGGCGTATGTAAACAAGAGCTGCAGTTATCCATGTAGCGGTCAGATAAGAGGGGAAGGAGACCTCCAGAGTGATGGATCACGAAGGGGCTCCCAGTCCTCTTCTCTTCCCAGCACCACCCTGCCACCTTAGGATAATAAACAGCCGCGGAGCAGGGGGGCAGATAAGAGCCATCACTCACATTGGCCGGGCTGATAAGACACAGACGCTCTCTGTCACCCTCCATGACATTTGTTTTTCATTCCACTTCAGACCAAGGGAGAAGTCAACCTGTTTCATCTCATCAATGGGCTCCACTCAGGATCCCCCGCTGAGTGTGTGCCACCCTTTGACACTGATGGCAGTCAGGTGACTGACTGTGTCATGCTGCACCAAAGAAGAATGGAGTGTTTGCACTGTTTCATTCACATTACTACAGTAGCGCACCTCAAGCAAACAAACACTGTATTAAAGGTCTAAACTTACAAATTCATTTGACAAAGTTGAAAGAGGATGTGATGACTCTTCCCTCCTGGTATTCACTCAATGCAGTTACCAATATAGCAGAGCTGCAAATTTTCCACTGAGGGTGTGTACAAAACATGCCCACTTTGATGAATTGTGGCTTTATTTCTAAAGATGTGGTCATGGTTGAACAAAAGGCCTTGTACACCCACTAGCAAGTCTGTAGAGACCATGTCCTGTAGAGTTCTACGAACAGTCTGTTAATTTTGAATACCTTTTACCCAAGCTATTTTTACTCCTCATATGTCATCTTAATGGATTGACTGGGTGAAGCTTTAGAGTAAGAAACATCCAGGAAAACAGAGGTGGGTTTCTACCATTCCCTGGCTGGCCATGAAACCAAAGATATACATGAATCAATGTGAAATCTCCTTGAACAAAAAACTTGAGTTACAAGTTGTAAATTATGCTTTGGAGACTAATATTTCTGATGGGGTACATAAAATTATTATTTAAGTCATTTTGTATTTTGGCACCTTTAATTCCCTAAAAAGGCAGAGGCCTATCAGAGGGGATATGCAGTCATTGTAAATCTGCCTGACCTAACATTGCCTCTACCAGGGTCATTTACAAGTTACAGATTTGAGAAGGTATAAAATGGTTACTTTATAGCTATCCCAATTGTTATACGTTAGAGTTATGTGCATTGTATTACCACTAATGAAGGGCGTAAATTCTCAGTTTATGGCTGGACCTTTACAGGGGGGGTTGTAAAACACACGCTTTTTGCGTTACTTGTGTTTGTCACCAGAGTTCTGGAGTTCAGACTGTGCACACACGGTTTCCATTAGTCAGGGAGCACTCCTCCGAGAGGCCTCCGTCTGCAGTAATGGGTCCGGGCCGTGAGAGAGCGGGATCCCGTCCGTCGGTCACGGATGACATTTAACAGACAGGGCCCAACTTCCTGTGATCAGAACAGCAGAAACCATGAAGCTAATCCGTGGCCCTCACAAATCCCTCATCCTCATCCTCTGGCTGTCAAAAATGGACAGCGCCTGATAGTTGTAGGACAACAATTACCTGCGCGGACAACCACATCACATCTTTCAGCTGCTAAAATACTCTGCTAATGTTTTAATTACGGACAACTTACAGGATAAATGGATAAATTTGTTAAAATTAACCACAAAACACTGGAGTGCTAGTGACATGCTCTGTTCTAAAAGACAGGGTGAAAGTCAACATAAAAACTAGGGAATAGCTGTTTTTATCACACTGATAGAAACCTGATGTCTGGGAGTAGAGATAGTTAAATGTAAAAGTCACAAAGCCTCTTTGTTTGATTTAACCTGCATCACTTGGCTTTGTATAGATGACTTGGTGTTTGTTTTACTTGGCATCTTGTACTCTTTACTGATAGAGAGTATCACCATAATTATGTCAGTCAATTTATGGGGGTTGCACTTTGCACTTCAGCAATACATGGCAATAAACAGTGGCGATCTGAAAGGGAATCTTCGATTAGTTTTCACACTTAGATTTGCAGTTTCCTCACAACATTAAGAATATAGATACAGCTGCAGATGATAATGCATACCGTAACATCAACATAAATTAGAACTATGCAAATGCCAGGCCTTTCTCTGTCACTGAGGGTAATATTTGACAGTAAAAGGATGCTGGAGACAGGAGACATGCAGCAAAAGCAGTTTAGGATTGTGCGGGATTGACAAATCAAGCAATTAAAAGGGAGGTGATTATGTCATCATTTTCTTGGGATGGCTCAAAAAAGGTCCTGCTACATTTCTTATTCACTCTGAATGAATGAATAAGAAATGTAGGGGGGTTGGGTTAAGGGAGAGGATTGAAATATCTCACAGGGACATTCTGCTTACTTTTTTAGACAGGCCTTATCTCCACACGTTCAGCCCTGTTAATATGATGATGAACAATATTTCATGAAGGGCAGCTGAATGTGTCTCTCCTGGAGAGAGCCCAGGCTCACTCTGTCTCCTCCCCATGTCCTCGTCATTCCTTTGTATCACTCTTTTTTCTCTGAGAGCAGGGGATAAGGGGGGGGCAGGTGAGAGAAAGGAAAGCAAGGTAGATAATCGCTGCACACACACATCCCCTTAGAAACACACCAGTCAGGGTCCCATCTCTTCCCCTTCAACCCCCCAAAACATTTTCATATCAATAATCAAGCAATTTTTCTACATGCTAATCCATCAAAGCGGGCTGCGGCTAATCTGCAGGCATGGGGCTGGGTGGTGTGTGCCGCTTCCTCTTTTCAGGTGTGCCCCACTCCCTGGCAGACATTTGTCCCGCTATGTGGCACACAAAGCCCCTGCCCTGTCAGCACTGATTGATCAGAGGCCGGCTATAAAGGAGGAAAGCAGCACACCCTATCAATGATGCTCTACATCTGCACCTGAAAAGAGCCTTCGTCTCCTTCCACAGCATGCTCAATGCTGCAGATAATGAGAGTCGTGCTGTTAACAGCTCCCGCAGCTCTGGTTTTTGTCACGTGTATATAGGCAAAGTGCTTACCTTTTAGATGGAGGGAAGAGACAGTTTAAAAAAAAAAAACAGGGCCCTTGGTAGGAAGATTATCATAATGTCTACAAACGCTGACAGGGTTGAATTTCAGTGACTCTTTTTCAGATTAGCGGGGCTTTTAAAAGGGCGCATTTGCAGAACAATGTGATTGCGTGTTTGATTTTAATTTTCTGACAATCTTTCACAGCATGTAAGGGATACACATGGATTTTTTTTTCTGTACTCTGCATTGTTGGGATTTAGTCAGGCTAAGGGTGGTTTTAGAAGCATGTGAAGGCATAGCAGGCGCCTGTAAGAGCCTGGATGGGCGATCCTGCAGGAGGGAGAGTGAGAGATAAAATGCAGAGGCCTCATTAGTAGCACATTTATCATCTCCTGTCTGTGATTTAAAAGAATGACTGGGTCAAATCACTTTAAATACCTCGGGGGAAATCAACATTTGTCATTGCAAAGCAAACCTGCCTCTCCCCTCTCTCATGGCATTAATTTATTCTGGTAAAGCAGCCCTATTCGCTGCTGCGCTGATGTTAATATCATCCTTGCAAAAACCTTGGCTGACTGTCTATCTCAATTCATTGCTTTAACACACAATTGTCCCCTTCAATTCATTGAAGTAATAGCCATCACTAGCAAGGCTAAGCCCTATCCATACACACTGGGCAGGTGATGCAATTGGTCTTTAGTGAAAGACTAAAGCCTGCGAGACAATGCAAATTATTCTTCTGATGTCCACAATTAAAAACAAATGCCATCAGTGCTAAACAGAAAAATGTACATGCAAAGAACAAGAAAGAGATAATGTATTATAAATGTGTTAAATATGCGTAACTCTGCACGGTCAGGCAAGATAGTGTTGAAATTCGGATGTCACCCTCAAAGAGCCGCTAACATTGCTGCAAGTGGACCCTCTGGATACACTGCCTGAAATAATATTTATGTGTTGGCCATCACATCGGCTTACATTTCTGTGAGCATTATCTAAGGACAGTGCAGTGCCGGTCATGCTAGCGATAGCATTTCAGTAGCGAGCCAAATAAAGGCCTTGAAATCTTTCTTCGACTGCGATGGCTGTGACTCAGCTCCAAATGTCACATACAATTTCCACCTTATGTCTAAAGTTGTTTTGTTCTGTTGTATTTAACCAGTGGACAAACATTAAAAGACATACGCATGAAAATTTGACCATTCCAATCCTCTGATGATCTTTAAAGGTCCAGTGTGTAACATTTGCTCATTATCAAAATCTGTATTGTCCTTCACAAACTTGTATTTACCACCACCATCAATGTCAAGCATTCCTATTGGCTTGAAATTTTACATTCGTGCTTGCATGAACTGGGGTAGACTCTCCATAGTCATGCGCCATCTTGAAATACGTTAGCCGGTAAGGGACATACAGGACATACTGCTCCACGTTTCGTGTTTTCACTGTCACTTGATAAACTAATAGGTGCTGCTAATGGGTATCCTCGCTTCCTGGCCCCGGCAACATTGAAGAAGGAAACTTGGAGGACCACATGTTATCTTAATACATTCTGCGACAGAGTGGGATGAAAAAATCTACCGGGAAATTTCCTAGACCACCAGCTTTCGGGCGGGGGACAAATGAAGCAGTGGCTTCGAAACACTACCGGCCCACCAGGAAAATTCTAGACTCTCCCGATTGCCGCTCCACCTCATGCACGTATTCAAAATGCAAGTTTCAGGAACAGGAGTCTTTTTCTTCACCCAGAAAAGAAAAAGGATATTGAAATAGCAAAAAAAATATTTTGAAGCATAACAGCTACCGTAGCTGTAATGCTTACTATGAACTGCGTGGTGCGAGAGAGTTGATCGCAATTTACGATCTCAACGCTAGATGGGAGAAATTCCTACACATTGGACCTTTAAAAAAAAAAAAGATTAAGCCACTGTAATTCTAGTTACAAAAGTGTTTGCTACAATCCATTTACGCACACTGTGTGTTGTCTCGATCAAATGTGTTGAGTTATGAGGTGAGGTGGTCACTGTACTACTCAGCCACTTTTTCATAGTTCTGCTGATGGGACATTTAAGATGTTGATGCCAGAGATGTATTGTATAGGGCACTGCAGAAATATTTCAAAGTCAGGAGTAAGGAGGTAAAAGGGACAGATGCTGAGCAAGTCCTGAAAGAAGTGAGAGATGGTGTAAAGCAGCACCAGAATTAACGCATATCTATTTTATGCCAGTTCAGACAGAATAGTCTGCCATATGTAAATAGAGGTTCAATAATGAATGCACTTCCCCTGCTTTTATTTGCTTTAAGCCCTCACAGTCACACACACATTGGCACCGTGCGAGACACAAATTAGAGAGCGTTTTAAAGAAAATATTCAAAGAGCAGCCTGCTGCCGGAATATCAGTTATTATTTTTGATGTTGCAATTTCTGACACTTTGATGCAATCAGTGAGTAGCCTCAGCATTCAGCCCTCTCCAGGGAGAGAGCTGTCAGGAGTGAGGAGCCGGTGGGTAGATAATTATGGGAGATCAAACCTCACTAGTTAGTAGGCAGGAACGGGAGGCAAATGCCAAAAACCAGCCAATGTTTCGCAAACGCTTGTTCAAGGATATCCTAATTGCTATAAGTGGTTCCTTCAGGACTGGCACTTCAAACACTGCCTGCTGCATGATGTCATCTCCCTGGCTCCCCTTCACACTCACAATAGGCAAATTAAGGACGAGAGCACAGCAAAACATACCAGAGGACAATGTCCTTCCTCTGTCATGATATGTGACCCACATCAGTAGCAGACAAGCAAAGGTATATGCATATACAGAGTGAGGAAGAAGAAACAAGCAACCATGATTTATGCAATATTCTGTTATTAGGGTTACAACCATGAAGCGGTAGAAGCCTTCTATGTTTGTCTGTTTCAGTTATTATTATTTGTCTGCTGTCTGAGCTGGAATGAGCTAGAAACATGAAACTTGGGAGAATAACTGGAAATGGTGTGCTCGTGCTTCTATAGAAATATGAACCCAATCGGCCACATGGTGGTGCTTCAAAATGCAAACTTTGAAAGGCCATGCCCCCCACACCATAAGTCCGATTGACATGCAATTTCTCACACAGATGCAGCTTAATGTGCTCTACAAAAAAGCCTCAAGGACAATTAAGGTCCGCCTAGAAAGGTTTTCCGCCATTTTGAATTTTTTTGACAAACATATTTCTGAGATCTCCTCCTACACCGTAGCTTTGATTGCCTCCAAATTTTCAGTGACTCATCAATGGATCAATGGATTAAAAGTTCTATAAAGCGTGTCCATATCTCAATTACTTTTCAAGTTATTGCCCAATGAACTTCGAAAGGGGTGTGTCTCAGGACATAAATCAACACAAATCAGCAACCGTAAGGCCAATCATTACAAAACTCAAAGGGTATGTTCAGGTAAATGCCCCAGATATACATATATATAGTTTTATATACATACACCCCTAGGGGGCGCTACAAGCACAAGATAGGTGACTGGCATTACACACATTTTACTATAAATCACATATTCATTTTCCAATCATCACAAATCTCTCAGGATATGTCCTCATAAGTATCTGAACCACGCCCTTAAAGTTTCATTTGAATTGAACTCCATGGAGCGCTATAAATGCAAAAAAAATGCAGGTGATGTAGTGCAAATCAGGCTATAAATGACTAAATGTTAGTCCAATCAACACAAAACTTCCAGGAAATGTCTACATAAGGATCTCACACATACACATTCAAATTGACCATTAGGGGGCCCTTTTAAATGCGCAATAACTGGACGTTTGAGCTTGGAATCACAGCTTGCGGCTTTATTAGCAATTGTATTTGTGTTGGTCATCTGCTTTTCTCAAATTGCCGTGAGCTGGACTGAGCAACATCTCACACTGAATTGAAAAAAATGTTTTTGACACATCAGTTGTAGGCATTTTTAACAAAGTGCACTATTTGTCTAATTGTTACAAAGCTTGCAGGATATGTTTTATAACGACGTTGGACCACATGTGTGAAATTACTTTAAAGTTGCTATTGAGAAAAAAGGTTTGAACCTGCAAATCGCCGCTTGTGGCTTTATTTTTGTTGGCTATGGGCAATGAATACTTGTTACGTTTGAACTTTTGATGCTGATATCAATGTCAATACATCACATAACATATTAATAATAAACAATGCAGGCTAATTTATATGCACAACAAGTACACCCATACTGTTCGTAAATATTAGGGTTGTATGATCTCAAAAGCGATACATTCTGACATCCAACTGTGTGCTCCATAATTCAAAGTGAGAACACAGTCCTATCTGTCAGTACTGTTTCAGGCCTACTTCTCCGATTCCCTTCTTACCTTTGCAGTTCAAAGGGAAGGAGAGGGGAAGGCGAGTACAATTAGTTGAAATCAGTCAGAACAAATTGTCCGACAGCAATGTACTATGCTAAGACATCCAAATCCATTTTCTGTTGGTGGAATGACCCTCTTGCTGTACCCTGACCCTTGTACCCCAACAACGTGCATTAAACACACCGTTGTCTAACCAGTCTCTCATACTTATCGTTGACCAATGTCTCCTCTAATACAGAAACTAACTTAAAATAAAGCCTAGACCTGTTTCAGTCTGCCTCAGCTACATCAAAGGAAACCCAACGCTCGGCAATCATAAAGAAGGATTTCATGTTTCAAAAACAATTCACATTTTCAAAGGGGGACCACAGCTGACATACAATCGCAGTAAACCTATTGAGTCTTCAGCTCCCTCATTCTTTTTTCTCTCCCTGTTTTGAATGTGAATCTTGAGGGTCATTGATCATCTCATTAAATTCCGCCCCAAAGAAAGCGCTCCTTTTCACACAGCTCAGGAATTCAGACGTGAAACACCCCCGCCTCTCTTCAGGCACACACAAACACGCTCACACCATCAAACATTGCCAAATGACTGCCTTTCGCAGACAAGAAAGACGGCAATAAAATGATAAAATAAAGTCTATTTTGTTCAAAAAGGGTAAAAAGGGGTCATTTTCTGCATAGAGCACTGAACTGTTAGCATAACAAAGCGTTGGCTGGTGAGCTAATGGCTCTTCATGAGGGACAAGAGGCTTACTAGCTTTTCACTGCTGTGCTCCTCATAAAGTGGCCTGAAACAACACCTTACTCCTGCTCCTGACCTTCCTACACTTAAACACAGGAAACCCCAATGTCAAGCTCAAAGTCTACACAAGACACACTGACAGACACAGAGTGAGATGAAATAATAAACATGCTACAATCAGTATTTCAATCAGGAGAGACATGTTTGCAGTTATGCAAATAAGATTTATTGTACAGCTCAAATAAAATGCGCTACCGGTCAGCTTGAGCAGGTGACTGGAGGTGGAAGGAGAGGTGGAGGGTTAGACTCTTTGCCTGCAACGACAGCTGAATAGCAAAGGGAGAAACGATTATTTAAAGCAGGGTTGTGACTCTGTGATTGGCCCTTGCCATCTGTGTATGATTCTGATTGGTTTAGCAGGGAGGTGAACGCCTCCAACAGCTGATTCGAGTTAGGTAGAGCATTGATTAAGAGTGAGATCTTCCTGAAAGGATTTTCACTGAGATGCATGTCAATTAGGAGAGACTAGTTGCAGATATACAACAGTTATACACAGCATGAAAAAATATACATTTATTAGGATAACAGTTGAATTGATTTAGGAGTGCATCGATTAATAGTTAGGTCTTTCTGAAAGAATTTACTCTGAGTTAGATTAACTCTAAAGGCATTATTAAACAGACACACCTACACAAACACACACACACACACACACAGACTAGGCAGGCAGGACAGCCTTGTGAGTGCTCCGCAGCCCAAGAGTGGCTTGGCTCAGTCTAATTGTCTCTCTAATTGGTGATGTCTAAAGGGGTCTTCTCTTTATTTTTGGACAGAGCAGCATGCCATCACGCAAGGCAAATTACATAGATAGACAGGCTGGAACACAACAGTGGAGACACAAATGACAGCGAGAGAGGAAAAAGTGAGAGCAGTGGGAGGGGGAGATGATTATCATTATTATTATTTTATTCACCATGGGGAAAAGACATGTTTAGAAAACTGAGTTTAAGGTGGCTAAACATCCAAATTGCTCCCCTCCCAATTGCCCCTTGGGCCCCTCCATCATTCTAACTCTGGCTGAGTATGTTGGGGATGAGGTCATGCTGCACTCATCCAGGCAGTGGTGAGAGGCCTCATTCTCCACTCCTCAACCCCAACGCTTTATCCAGGAGGCTTGCCTTTGATGTAATCATAATATGAAGGACGCAGGGCTATCAGCTAGCTGTCAACTTGGTAACTACCCTGCATTGCTCCCAGGGGCAGCGGAGCCAACGAGCCAACATGGCCGCCCAGCGCCCAGCAGCTCTGCCACTGATGGATCTGATTAATTCCCTGGAACACTGGTTTGTCTTCCTGCAGTTCAGTCAATGACTTCATTCAGCAGGGTGAGGTCACCAGAGGCCTGGTAATAAAGGGGCTGCACTTCACAGTAAAGACAGCACGCCTGTGTGCAGCTCTCCAAAAAAGCCCTTTAAGAAAGAAGAGGGTAGCAAAAGAGGAAAAAGCCCATTGTCTTTGGCTCCAGAGCAGCAGTCCTTGAGCGGGAGGCGAGTGAAGCGTACTTCCTCTCACTCCTTCCTTCTCTTTCCTGTCTCCCATTGTGGGAGAAATAATAATTGGCAGGCCAATGAATTATTAGCACACACAGTAGCTACAGCAAGAACAATGTCTCTTATTGGCGGAGGCTCCATTAACTGTGACTTTCCTTTAAAAGAACAGAGGTTCACATGAGTAAATGGATTTCTTAAATAAAAAATGAAATGGGTGTTTCGTTTTCCCTCTGACTACCTTCTATTCTATTTGAAAACTTTCATTGTTTTTACAGAGAATAATGTGTCAATGTGATGAATGAGTGTTCAATAAAACCAGTGATAATGACAGAAGTTGTCCTCTCCTCTCCTTGAGCCATAACTAACGTGCCACAGTGGTTTAGAGCAGTAGTCTCATATAACAATGCGTATTATGAGGCAAAGGCCTTTAAACAAGTCAAATAAAATTGATGTCATTCACTTTTTGAAACTCAATGATAATCTGGGGAATTACACTCCAACAAACGGCATGGGAAAACGACACAACTTACGAGTGTGAGTAACTCACTCTCGCGCTTATGGGATTGTAAAAAATGACAATTTCTTGAAATGTGTCATAAATTTGTTGAATTGCTCTTGCCATCCCCAGAATGATGGTTGCTTTCACTTCGTAGGCCATGCAAGTGAGTCACTTCATATAATCTGGAGTCACAAATCACAACCGGCCTCCAAGCCTCCGAGGAGTAATATGGGACTTTAAAAAGGCTTTTTTGGCGGCTCACGTTAGCCCAGCAGACGGGGACGAATACAGGCAGTCTGTCTGCCTATCCATCCGTCCTGCTTCTGGGATGGAGTGTGGATGGGGAGGGGTTGGGAGTGAAACTGTGGCCCAGCAGTGATGCACGGCACTGCAAGCTCATAAAGCAGGCCATCAGCTGACCTCTGAAGCACAGGGGAACAGGCAATGCCTTTACGACCATCACCAGATTTAACAGCCAATAATGACTGGAATAACCGCTTAAACCTTTACGGACCTGCACATACGTATGGTAGCCGTGACAGCAGAGTGAGGCAGGAATAAAGAGAGAGAGAGAGAGTGATATATTCAGCCAGTGCACTGACAGGGGCCATGTTTCAACCGAAGGGAAAATGACAGATGTAAAGAGAGAGCACCCTGATATGTGTGTCTCTTTAAGTGGAGCCAACTGGCTTGTCCATTCCTATCCTGATGAATGCACAACAGGGAGAGCTGGAGAGAAAAAGTGGACGAGGGAGAAGACAGAAGTGATGCATGGGGCTTGAGTCAAGAGGGGAGAATAAACAAAAAATGGCAGGGGAAGGGTCAGGTTTGGATGAATTTTCGGTGGGTGAAAAAACATCTACTAAAAATTTAAATTTAAATATAACACATAAAAAAATGTATAAACATTTTTGTCTGAAGACATTTTGCCAGTAAACCAATTCAGTTTCCAGTAAATAGTTAGTGTGCAAAATGCTTCAGACTGTGTCTGTATGTAACATGTGGCCCAAACAAGTGAATTATACACTACCCAGACACAAGGTTAATATTTAGTGAAACACAGTGTACAGTATATTTGAGGCTGCAGTATATAAATGTCTTTACTGGAGGAGAGTAAATATCTTAATTTACTATCTTTGTTTTGCAGACTTCTTTCTCCTTTATTCTGATGTCAAGACTAAGTTATAGCACGCTAGCATCCTTTGGACTAAGATCATAACACCAATTCATTAACTGTTGGCAGCAAACTAATTCTGATTTTCAATAAACTCTCTAAACCTAATACAGTGCTCATGAAACGAGGCCCATTTCACAGGCTGGCACATGTTCAAGCAACATATGCTCACATAATCTCTTAAAAAGCATCATCCAAGTCCAAATTTAATTATGTAAGAGCACAAACGAAATCAGAGTGCCGACACAGCACAGCTCTGATACACAACGTTCTGCCACTCCACTCCCATTCTCCTCATTTGTTTATTGCTCTCACCAGTCCCAGCTGCCTCGGGGGCCGTGGCGTCCAGAGTCCACTCAACGGCCTACAGATGGCTCCTAGGCTCCAGGCTCGTTTCACATGGTTGTTTGTCTTTTTAATAAGGTCTGCTCGAGATATATGACTATTGTTATATGATCCTAATGCTTTTTCATGGTCTCTCAAGCCATTACTTTTAGCACATTGTGTTTTTACATACTAAGTTCAAAGTCTTTTAACTTGATTTTCTGTTAGTTCACATGGATTTACAGTAGTGCTGCTAGTGGTGGTGGTGGTGGTGGCAGTCAGATGAGGTTTAGCAGTTTCGGGGACTAAACGGGTGGTGGGGGCTAAGGGATGTTCATGGTTCCCTGAGCCCTGCACTTCCTCTGGCAGCAGCACTCAACTTGCAAAGCACTGAGCTGAGGCTCCTGATCTCTAAAGAATACAGATAAAATTTAACCAGTGAACAGTGTCAGGCCTTCACCAGCTATGATATGGTCCCCAAACATTGCTGAGGAGGAGTAAAAATATATATATGAGCATAAAAACCACAAAGGAGCTCCACTGAAGACTATATCCAAGATACCAGGTCACCTTTTTTTCCCCCTGTAACAGTATCAATAAATCCTAGGACAAAACTGCATATCTTAAGCACCTTACTGGCGAGTTTTACAGTGCACAGTCGGCGCTTGGCACGCAGACGATAACATTCCCCCCACACAATGGTCTAATCTTCATGGCACAGGTAGCACTGGGATTGTCTTGGATGTGCACTCTGCCGTCGCCCGGGTTTGTCCCGGCATTAGAGCCCTCTGCATTCCTTTGTGCTTTTTAACCAATGAATTAAAGAGGATTTCAACAGGGGAAAACTTATCGGAAAAAATTCCCCCCCCCCTTACTCAGAGATAAACAAATCAGACTAAATAAGTTCGAAAGAGTTTCACAAACTCATTCTGTAATCAGAAAGAGCTGCTTAAGATAACAACGCCTGATTTAGACATTTTCTTACACAAAGAGTGAGGAAAAGTGAAGCTTTAAGCTATACGGGACAGGGTTCATTTTGAGCAGCTGCCATTGCTGTGCAAAGTAGTTTACTCTACAATTTGTATTTATAGGAGCCAATCAGATTCTTGTGTTGTGAGTAAATAAATGAAATTGTTGGGTAGTATTGTTTGTAGATTATATATTCAGGTCACTTCTCCCAAGAAATCTTTTAATTTTTTAATCTGTGCAGATGTTTGTTTTCAAAAAACTTTCTGAAGTGCATCCCCAGATGAACACTGAAAGCATTCTTAAGTAGCTAAGTTGCTCTTATACAAAATACCTCAAAGCGTCTAAGATAATACATGTGGATTGAAATGCAATCTGCCTCTCACTTCTTCCCAAGATAAGTACAGCCATTGACAAGACCTGGCTTCCTGCTCTTATCTTGCAAACACTTGATACCAGAAACTCGGTGCATAAATAAGTCTTTCAAGATTGTGATGTAAATATATCCGATTAATCACAACAAGAAGAAACTGCAACAACTCGTGATCCCACCCCCCAAACAACATTGTAAAAAATGTTCCACTGCTTGCCACTGTATTAAAAAATATTTTTTCTTATCCATACTTCCCACTCAGGACTCCGTGATCACACAGCCCTCAGTCATATACCCGTTACATTGAATCATTTTTAATCTATGCTAATCTATTGTAATATTTCCATTTTCATTTTCAGAGATGAATATTAACATTCATTTAAAGCAAGATATAAAAAAAAAACTAGAGACAAAACTGCATTTTGAAAATCTGTGATGTGCTAAAGCTGTAAACACATTTCCAGTCCCCACCCCCCACCCCCCAGCCATAAAATATTTAATTTTACTGAGTAGATCCCCAGGACACAAAGGAAAACCATCAGGTCTATGTTCAAGTTTAATTACTGATTACTGATTACCAGTCTCAACCCCTCCAGCCCCATCTCTGCCTCTACTGTAAGAGTGAAAGAGAGAGACAGAGAGAAGGGTTTTAAGCTATACTTTCAGTACTGCCTCTCAAGCAAAAAAAAATAATGCTTTGTGTACAGTATTTGATGAACTCTTAAAATAATACAGCCGTGTGATGTTTTCCCCTACTTCACCCAACCCAATATCCCTCCAGTCCACAGTGTGGCGCTCTTCTCTTTTCCTGTTGAACTAAGTCAAAGCAGATTGAGATCAGCATCGTTTTGGCACCTACCATACGTGCCCCCTCCCCCAACACACACACACACACTTTTCACACTATTAAACGTCAATGCATGCAAGCATGTGTGTGTTTGCGTGTGCGAGCCAGTGTGTGCACGTGTTTGATTAAGCTCTGTCTAGAAAGCCTCATTGCTGCGGATGCCTCTGAATCTATTACAATCCCTCCATCACAGAAGTCACTACATTTACATTCCTCAGGCCTTGTTTGAAGAATATCTCAGGTGGGGGAATATATTTTCAGAGTGTCCCTCTTATAGGTTTACTCAGACTCCAATGGGCTTGAAAAGTTGCTGTTGTACACCAAGGGAGGCATTTTCACCTAATGAAACCCAAGATCAATAGAACTGTTCTCTCTTCTCATATATAGTGCATGTACACAAGGGAAATAAAGTATTATTTTCATCTTTAAATGTATAATGGATATCATTCTTTATTTAATATTTAGTTCAATTCCGCATGTGCCGCAGTGGGGAAATATTTTCTTCTGATGATGTCCCTATATTACAGAAAGAAGATATAAGAGTGGAAACATTAGGTCAGATGGTACGGGAAAAAAATGAGCGTTACATACCTGAGAAATAACAACAGACTTTGTAAAATTCACCATCTCACTTAAGTATTAAATCGCAATACAGTTAATCCTATATAATTAAAAAGCTTACAGACATTTACATATTAATCTGCTCTGCCTTACGCAATTGACATATTTTAAATCAAGAGCTCAGGTTTTAAAGAAGAGACAAAGAGAACACAGGAACGAGGAGAGGAGAAAAGAGCAGATAAGCATGGAGAGGAAGGAAGATGAGGGAGAGGAAGATGAGAGGAGAGCGGTGAGAGCAGTCACTTCAGGTGCAGCCCTTATCGGCGGCAGAGAGAGGACCTTTCTTATGTAATCTGTGATTTCATTCAGCCTCCGTATCAGATGATTGTCTGGGAGAAGAAAAAGCCATTTTGAGGGGAACGGGTTGCGTGAAAAAGATCGTCTCCCCGCCAGCTCACCCTTCCATGTTGAACCAGCCGCATGGCACCGAAGGTCAGCAGAATTATTGGAGGCGGGGGTGGCTCCGCCAGAGAAGACAATGATATGGCCTTAACCCTCATTTAGAGGTGCCATTTCCCCACCTGACCCCCCTGCTAAAGTGTTATTTTTCCATGTTATGAAATGTGATAGCTCTCTGGTGAAACAGGAGTCTTCAGTTAAGGAGGTAATACTTTGGCGTGCAGCGACAGCGAGACGGGCTCAGCCTCCCCTCTAAATAGGCTGGCTGTGCGGCCTTACTGCTCTGTGCTGTGCAGACAGTTCAATCAGGGTAAAACAACGTTCATTTTACCGCTTGGCTAACAACAGTCAGTGGCACACTGCAGTATATACAGGAGCCCTGAGATTGCACAGTTAGGGGAGATGATGATAATGTCTTTGTGAATTTCACCCAAACATGTCATTTTAAACTAAGGCTCTGCACAGGGCTGTGTTAAGTGTCATAACCTGTTGTTTTCAGCTCATGTTCTCTTTCTTTCTCCCCACATGAGGAAAGAGTGTTTTTTTTTTAGTTTAGGTGCAAAATATCTTCATTTAACACAGCAATCAATAAGTAATGAGGAATAAAATGCGGCAGTGATTAAGAGGTCTTTTTCTGCACGAGTTGAAGATCATGTTTGAAATACTTGTCCGGCAATTACAAAGTCAACTCTTACATGGTGGTGTGGTATTAATAAGTAAGGTGGAAAAATCATAAATGGCTAATGCTTCATTAATTTCATATTATATTTTCATTAATGTAAAATGATGGGAGCAGGGCTCTGAATAATTCCATTTCAAAGCAAACCTTGTGCAATATCATATGTAAATCAAATGTCAAGGAGATAAAGCATCTAATCACTTCATAGAAAGGTTGCATGTGATTATGGTTCTATTTATATAAAAAAAACTTAATTTTGTTCTGAAATTCACTGTTCGCTCTCTTTGCTGTAGTGGTGAAATAATGTTGTTACTTATGTAAAGAGAAGAAGGAATCGCCTACTCCATTATGTTGATTGCTGTGTGTGTTATGATGTGAGTGAGCTGATATTGGAGGGGGAGAGTTGAGGAAGCGGAGGTAGGAACAGAGGGATATACAGTATACATCCTGGTCTACTCTCAGCAGCTCCATCTAGGGGAGTGGACAGGAGCCCGACTGCCTCGACACTCAAACCTATGAGATTTTCTCCCTGCTTCTGCACATCTAAACAAAAAAAGTGTAATGGTTTTCTGTATCTTCAGCAAATCGGTCCTGCATATTTGTCACTAATCATTCCTTAGATGTGAGGCAAGAGGGCACATGGCTACAGGGTCCAGTCTGACACAGGACCTTGGTTTTGGATAATGGTGCCCAGAGGGCCATAGCACAGGGTAGTGTCGGGGGTCAGAGGAACAGGCAGATTAAGGAGGAGAAGTGTTGAGGTTGTCACCTCGGGGCCTCCACCCGCACAAGGAGAAGACGCTGAGACCAGGCCCTGCCATCATTCAAAGCAGATGGCATTTTTCTTAATGTGTCAGGGCTTATTTTGGGGATGCAGCCTCTGGCAGGCCTTGTATAGCCTAGTTATTAGGCATGTACACTTATAATTTAGCCAAACCACGGAGGGTTTGGACACAAACCCTAAAGCCTCAAACTAAAAGTATTCCCATCCCCCCTTTTCTTTGCCTTCATGTCAGAGCATTGAGCAAAAGCAAAGGAAACTGAGATTGTGAGAATGGCTTTACACGAAGCACAGGGCAGAACGCTGGCAACTGTGTAGTTTAAGAGCACTATTGCTATTGAGGTGCATCCCTCCTGGAGCCACACATGCAAAACTACCATTCTTAGTACTTGTGGAATAAAAGCAATTACGCAGTGGTTATATCATACATATTATGTTTTGTAAGATTATTCAAGAAAAAAAAACTACTTCAATTGGATGCGAGTACAACTTCAATAGGAAATGCATGTAACATCTGATTTAACTTGCAATGAACACACAGTCATTGATCCAAAACACCCTGACAAATGCAAAAGGCGTCTGTGGAGCAAGTAGACCTGCTGCACAAGCACTGGAATCTAAATCCAAACACTCACATGTCACAACGGCACTCACACAAACACACACACAGGCATCAGGACTGCAAAGAGATAATTAGCAAGCACAGCTGACTCCTTGAATTGTCCTCCGTCCTCCCCCCGCCGTTTCCTTGCTAATAGGGGCGTGAGTCCCACTTATTAGATGTGATTATCCACCCAGGGCTGTATGTAGATTAGCTTTATTACATCCCTCAACCAGCTTCTCTGCTATTTAGACAGAAAATGTAATTCAATGATGTAACTTAGATATAAATCTGCATTTACAGGGCAAAGTCCCACTCCAGCACTGGTTATGACAGGTTGGCTGATTAAACTATCAGGCTGACAAGCCCAGCAGCCACACAAGAGGACAGGCAAAAGTACAAAGGCCCTCTTATTATAGAAAATCCCCCAGAATAGCCAACGGTGGGGATATGGTAATAATGTAGTACCTCTCCATCAGGTCTTTGACAACACACACACACACACACACACACACGCACACACTTATAGAGATGCATATATTTGTGGATTCAAGTACATACATCTAACAAACACATAAATTAATATATACACACACAGACATTTGTTCATTTGCTTTACACTATGTATAATTACTTATACAACTGTGCGCGTCTCACGCACACGCACACACACACACACACACATACACACTTATCTCTCCAATTCCCTTATCCAGCTGAATATGATGACTGGCTTTTGGAGTGACCTCCAGGCAGAGGACAGGGCCTTGTTCTGTGGCTCCCTCCCCTTCCCCTCCTCTCTTTCTTCCTCTCACAGAATGGATCTAAAAGATTGGTGACCTTGCTGTGGGTCTGTGAGGGAAATGAGTTACATCTTGTCACAGACTGAACAGGCCATTTGAAACCTGGTTTGTTGGCTTTGAAAGGGCCAGCGATCGTGAAGCTGATAAGCGGAAGGGGTGTGAAGGGATGTCTTTTATTCTGAAAATTAAAAGGCTGGTCTGATAGAAATATGTCTGCATTGGTGTTAAGCATATCGTTGCAGAACACTTATCAAGTGAGCATCTCTATAGCAAGAGAGAAAGGGCAGACAGTTAGCTGGGAATCCATAGTCTGCTGCTGGCAAGCTGTAGGCACGAAACAAAAACAACCAGTCAGGCTTCTCAACAGCCCTTATGCCAATAACTTGGAATATGTTAATGATTTTCAGGAAGCAAATTAACTTTAAGGGCTTTTTACCACTGCGCCATCTCTGGGATAGGATTTAAAATTCATTATCTGCACAGTTATCCAAATCCATGCTATGGTTCAGACACACACAACACAGACAAAGTCTGGAAACGAGCACAAATGAGCAAACTCACCCATTTTTTTTCAGCAAGATTGTGTGTGTATGTGTCTTTGTGTGTAAGGAGCTCTCCAAACAAAAGCTGGCATCTCCCATGGCCTGCACAAATGTTTGTCTAATGTAAACCGCCATATAGGAGCATCTAATTAGGGGTGTCAGGCTGCATGTGGCTGAGAAATCTCAGCCAACTGTCAGCCAATTCAGATCGCTCCCAATCAGCGGGGAGACGAAAAGGGAAGAAAAGGCAGGAGAGCATCCGGCAACTGTGAGCCAGGGACCCGAGCGGGGGCAATTAACAGCGAAGGTGAAGCCATTCATTGTCGTCAAAGAGACTATGCTAGCCATGCATGTTAGACTCCTACCCTCCCCGTTACTTTGCCAGCATCCAATGGCACTTTTGTAATTAGGCTCGGAATGCGGTGCAGTGCTGCATAGCGACGGCCTCGGTGCAGCCTTAAATGACACATGAAGGAGAGCATGCTGGGTAGCCGTGCAGCAGCCCTATAAGCACACATCCCCAGAGTAAAGTAGTTCTACAGTTTTTAAGGGAGTGGGTGAGTGGGCAGGCCTGGTCGGAATGCCACAGTGGGTGAAACCCAGAGAAAGGTCATGGTAACCCAGCTTGGTTCTAATGTCCTCATTAAAAAAACTAAGCTTTGCAGAGGAGGAGATGCTTGAAACCACAGCACAGTGCTTTTAAGACCATGCTGAGTATGTGTGAGTCCTACCTTTTGAGAAGGCCATGGAAACACACGGTAACACCCGCAAAACATGCAGACCAGCAGAAGGAGGCAAATATTACTTGAAAGGCTAAGGGCAACACAGGGCATGGAAGGTAAGATAAAAAAATAAAAAAAATCACAGGCCGAGGTGTTTCTGAACCATCTCCCTTGACGTGGATGATTAGTGGGTGAAAAATGTGAGAGGAATGCCGTGTTTTTTCTACCTGAAGCCATGATTTGCTTTGCATAAACAACAACAACAACAATAGCAGGCAGGTTCTTCTGTAGAAGCCACACAATGAGCTCAAGGGTTCCTCATAACATCTCATTATAGTTAATGAGCGCTGTGTGTTTACAATGTGTAGCTCTATAGAGCTAGCAGTGTTTACCCATCCCCTCCTCTCAATGGAGATCACTCAGCACACCCGAAAACAAAGGAGGATTTGTTTAGCCATGGGCTGTGTTTCTTCCCCTCTGGATCATAGGGCTCACTCTAGCAGGCACAGGCTGTTAGCACTATCTCCAAAATGCATCACTGCTACTATGGAATCCCCAAAAATATGGTGTGTTACAAAGGTACATAATTAAGTTAAATCAAACATTGAACACTATATGTCTACCTCTGACATAAATACATATCCCTAAAAGGACTTCCAAACTGAAATGTCCACACAATTAAAGTATGCTGTCTTGAAAACATCAAAGCAGTCCAGGTTTACTTGTCTTTTTATCTTCTTCTGTCAGCTAAGTTCAGCTATATTGAGTCAGTCACAGCAAACTCCCCCAAGACCAACAGAAGTCTGGAGGGCTTCCCTGCCCACACCTGGATGTCCTGTCAAAAGCTTGTCATGACTACACACTCTGAGAGAAGTGTGAAAACACAGTGTAACACTATCCACATTCCTCTCTTTGGTGGAGAAACTGACAATCAAGTCAAGGAATCAGAGACTGGGACGACCAGACTGATGCAGATGACATGTTTAATCTGATTATCATATTTTCTTTGACTGTGGCAGTCAGAATAGCAAATATAGCTCATCCGCTTTGCTTCCATACACCTCCGTAATTAAACAAGTAAGAAAATACCAGAATGGAAGAAAATTAAACAACAACACAAAATGTTTCCGGAACATCACATCTGCATCAGTACAACACATACCTCACTGCATCATACGCCTATCCACTAATTAAGAAAATAATTATCAGCACCTAAGATCCTTGAGTAAAAAGCTACAGGAGAGTTCTGCATGGAAGGCTCTTCTCTTAATCAGTGTGTTAGGAAGCATGGCAATTGAGAGGCTGATTGAGTCTTGTGTTGAGTGTGTGTTAATCTCTGATTAACATCTGCGTGTGATCTTTTGGAAGTATGGCACCAGTGAGCCCTATGTGCACACAGGGCATGAAATATCCAGGCGTGTAATAACATTTTATTTACAAAGGGCCCACTGGGCACAATGCACGCCAGCACTGCCAATCTGAGCCCAATACAATTCACTTGAATGCATTATATTACCCTGGCAATCCCACTGGGTAAAGGAAAAAGGGAATAGTTTTAGTCACACTGGGTTATTAGGAGCTGAGAGATGATGGATACATGTAAGGCAGATCTAATCCAACACCCATCAGCCTCAGCAAAGAACAGCAGGGTACCTATAAAAGAGGGAGGATGAGGCATGATGAGGACCATGCGGGAGGGTCAGTCTGCTCTAACCTGCCTGACCCAAAGCCTTCAATTTATCTGTAACAAGACCTGCATCACCTCCCCAGTGAGAACCAAAGCAGAACTGTATTTCAGGAAGGAATTTGGGGCACGCACACCACTCTTCTTAAATCAATGGTGCATTTAGTCAGGAGCCCACTGGACAAAATCAATAAAACACACAACTTGAAAAAAAAAAATGAACACATACCAAACATTAAATCATTTGCATGTGGAGTGACAGTAGTGTATGGAAAAGTAAGTATTTATACATGGAGACAACATGTTGGAGAATCTTATCAATGTGCAGTGCATATGGAGGGCACGTGTGTTTATGCATATGTGTAACTAGAAAAAAAAGAAAATATGGTCGTAACAATTATTGACTTATACATTTCTTGGACTGACATTCAAGCAATGCCTACACTTCCATCCAATGCACAGTCAAAGGTATGGAAATACTTAAAAATGGAATGCAATGAATGCACAATCACACAATATATGAAAATATATGGCTCAATTCATATTCATTGTTGCTATGAACTGACAGCTTATCTGAATAATCTCCACTTTATGCAAGTGTGAAAATATCACCTATGGGTGACCTATTGCACCCTTGGGGCTCAGAAGAAACCCCATCATTTATCTTAGATTGTAAATGTCCCACATGGTAATATCCAAATAATGTTCTTGGTCCATGACCTTTTTTCCTCTATTGTCTACATTTTAATAGAAAATGTGTTAACAAACAAAATTTAGTAGATGCATTAAATATTGTATTAAAATTGTCTTATAGTGTGAGTTATATTATAACAATGGACAGATACAAACTCTTTCGACCATGCATCCATGGGCAGCAAAAGCCTAGTAATTTAAACTATTTTATGCTGTCTTTCCCTCTTTAAGTATTCTCTTATAATGAATATATGCAAAAGTCCATTAGAGCATAAAAACACAGACACCAAGCCCTCGCTTCCTCCTTCTACAACATGAAAAAAAAAAACCTAGTGGCATCGCTTTCAATAAGAGCTACGCCTTTCATACTGCTTTGGTGTCCTACAAAATTACCATATGAGAAGCTATTTACGACTCAACAAAATTTCTGTGTGTTTCCATGAGAGTTCAGTCCGTTCCTGTGATGGAACAAAATGAAAAGCCTGCCTTACTTGTTGCACGCAATTAAGCCCCTGCGAAAAGACAGTCGGGGCAGTTTAACATTTCACAGGGCTGTAATTATTCTTTAACTGTTAGAAAGTGTTGTCCCCTAGGAGCCAATTACTTGAAAAGCGCTCATCACACACAAGATATATACAAACAAATCCTTCAAGCACAAAGTAAATGTTTAAACATTAAAAGGGATGAGCGGAGAAACCCATACCAATCAGTTTTGGTAGGAGCTAATTACTAATAAGAGCAGCAACCCCGTTGTGTTAGATAATTATGACACCAACTTGCACCTCAAACACATAGAGCACCTGCCTGGCTGGTATACCATGGCTATGATCACAGGGGAGACAGGAATTAGGCATAGACTACCAGATACTGCTGAAACCAAGTTGATGGACACAGAAAGTAAGTGGAATCAGTATATCAGCACATGTGGGAGAATATTTATGTTTACAACACACCTGTACATCTTACATGTTAAAACCTTGATTTTTAAAATATCTTAAAAGTGTTCTTCAAATCTTAATATAAACTACAAAATAATCTGCAACTAAAATAATCTCGTTGCTTTCAAGCTGTATCACATGTTTGAAACAAAAAGCCTTCTTACAAGCACACTCAAATCTGTGTTTTGTATTTGTTTCAGTAATTTGACTAAAAACATGCAAATGTACCAATAAGTACAATAAATGCAATTAGTTACTACACTACAATCAAGTTGATATCACTTCATGAAAAACTTAATACATTTAAAAAACAATTCTAGAACCGGGCGCCACCCTGACTGAATAACATCACTTATTTTTAACTAAAATAAAAACTTAGGAGTCAATATTAGTTTAAGTGACATAGATGGATAATTCTTCAGTTCAGCAATCATATTAACCTCCACTTACTCTCTACATCTGCTTGGCCTGTTGTTTGCTCATCTAATCAATCTCCTTCAGCCTTGTTCTTTAATGTCCTACCACGTTTGGCCATCTCTAAATATCCGCTAATGCCTGGGAAACATCAGGCCCTCAATGATAGCACTGTAAATGTAATTTATTTCTCACTCATGCAAGCACTTGAGCTAAACGATTATGGCCACTGAGGAGCGGCACACTATATAAGATAAATATTGATTGGACTGGAGGGTTTGTTAGCTACAGTGAAGAATAAGGTCGGAGTAAGAGGAGATGTCTATAAAGACAAGAGGGAGAGAAGTGTTAAGTTGTCTTGTGCCAAGTCTGCTTGTTCCAAATAAAGAATAGGCTAGCTCGACCTGGCTCGGCCACGAACGACCGTTTCATAGGAATTTCAGTCCATCAGATCCAAAACCAAACAGTCTGGGTCTCTCTCTCTCTCTATACTGCATATTTTGCTATGAATTTCCCTCTTGTCCATTTAGCAACAATGTGCCTGCTGCCATGCATATCTATCCTATGTGTAGACAGGACCAGGTTAATTAGTAACACATAATATGTAACATGATTGCAAAGTTTTATACACTATATATATATATATATATATATATATATATATATATATATATATATATATATATATATATATATTTTCATGTTAATGTTTAAAGTGGAATATATTTTTATTAGTGTTGTATTGTTTTGATATGGGACCAGTTGCAAATATGATTTTGTACATCTTCAAAAAATAACTGTGCTCATTGTTGTTTTTTTGTAAAAAAAAAAAACAGAATTATGTTACTCTTGACATTTTTAGCAAGTAATTGGCAAAGGATTACATTTTGACATTAAACCTCCATGTTTGGAAGGAGAGCTATAGAAAAAACATAATTATTCATACTCACTGAAGAGAATTCAGTGTCAGTAAATGCCAAAATATAGCTATCAAAATAGGAAAGGAACAATGTGAGATGACCTGAATTCTTCCCGATATGTGAGAGGGTCTTTATGTTTGTAAAGGATAACTGGCGCATTGTCCTGTATCTACACACACACACACACACACACACACACAAGACTCTGCTTGTCTTGTTTCACCGTCCTTGACATCATATTGTAGCAGCATCTCCAGAGGCCCAGGCATAACCTCAAGATTCTGTTTAGCCAAATTAACATTAGGACTCCTGTTGCAACGCAGCAAACCAGTTTGTGATGTAACATATGAGATGGATTGCGGTATATCTATTCTCATGTTGCCTGGGTGCAAAACTATGTGCTTCCCATAATAGATAAGATATTGCTGTCCACTTGTTACTCAATAATAACACAACTGTGCTACATTTTGACATGGGTATCATGTGCATGACTATGTGTGCTTTTGTAGTGTGTGTAGTGCAGGAGGAAATGCCTCCTAATTCTGTTTGGGTGTGCGTTTGGGTGCTGCAGACTGTCAAACTTTTCCCTAACCCTCAATTACCACAAACACACTTGCATATACACACGTTACACAGGAAGTTTCCACCAGTGTAAACAACCTTGTGTTGTTGATGTGAGACTGACTGAGAGAGAAACAAAGCTGTCTCAAATCCCATTTGGGCTGAGAGGCAGCCCATATGGAAAGTTACCAAATAGTGCTAATACTGCTAATAGGATGTTCCACTCTAAATAGGAGCTCATGTTAATACCCAGATTTTCATTCATGCTGGAAATTGTAGTTTTAAATTACAGTTTAATGCTTCAGATTTTAAATAAAAAAAGCCCCTCAAAAAACCTTCACAGCAACACAAAAATTACCACAGCCTCTGAACAGAGCCTCAGCCTCCCATTGTCAGCCAATTACTATGCAATCTCTTTCTTATGACTGAATAGCTCACTGTTAGCAAATAATGAAAAGGCAATTATGGCAAAGCTGTGTTCATATTACCCTCTTCATTTTATGCAGGCTGTAATTATTGTCAATCCTAGAGGCTTACTCTACCATGTAAGAGGCAGCAGGGAAGAAAATGGAGTGGGCTGGTGCATGGCAAATTGGAAATGTCACAGCTACCTTTTTATCAGCACCACTAGACCTTTTTGTGCATGTGTGGATTCATATACACGTACACGTATACACACATGCACTCCAAACATACATAGTTATACCTAGTGTCCATTAGCACACATATCCATGATACATATTTATTTACACATTAACACACATATTTACTCCCATCATCACCAATCATAAATTCTCCAGTGAGGGAAAAGAAACGCACACGCGCAAAACGATGTGTGTTTTTCAGAATCTTCACCTCAAGCTGTTACCGTAGCTTAAGTACAACGCTAGCGGGTGAGGAAATAAATAAATAAGCCGATGGATGAAGAGGGTGTGAGAAAAAACACACACACACACACACACACATTCCTTTTGTTCTTCCCTTTTTCCCCCTGAAAACAATAATTCCCCGAAGGCTCCTGGTTTTCTTTTCCTGCCAGTGTCTGTCTAACAGCAAAGTGGTGGATATATTCCTTTTGCCTTGGCCCTCATTAGCTGTCTCCATGCTGTTCAGTAATAGGGAGTGGCACATAAATGATTCCCTTTATAGAGTTTGATGTGTCACACTGGGAGGACCACAGCGCCCCCCCATTCCCCCCACCCCCCAGATGGAGTGCACATAGGGGGAGGGAGGATTGGAAGAGAGAGTGGTGTGTGACACGCATGACAAACGCCTGAGCCTATGTTGGCGCTAATTCTAATGGGCGGCGCTGACCCTTAAAATAAAACATTTCATCAATGTTTCCCTAAGTGCCACTAGCAGAGGTACATAATTAGAGTGGGACATCAATAAAGGGCCACGCAGGGGCACGAGTGTGGCACACATGGCACCAGGCACAGTGACGGTGAGATGGAAAAACAGAAGGAATACACAGGCAGAAGGTGCAGCGAGGAGAGATCTTTTGTCAATACTCTTGCATGCATCCCTGACAAATCAAAGTGAATAAACAATGTTGTGATTTTACCGTACCTTGACAGGCAAGAAGCAGGTCTACTAACACGATTCTGACGGCAGACTTTTCAAGGTCAGCCTTTAAGCTCTTTAACTGCACTGTTTCAGGCTTTGCACCAAATTCAACTCGACATTCATATACCTGGCAAGCACATTTATAATATATTTTTTAAAGGTTTTTTCTCCTTTCTCTTTTTTCCCCCCACTTCGTCCCACAGAAGCAGGTGCTGCTCCTTTAGTGTTTAACAAGATTCTTGAAAGTGTGCATGAGGGAAAAGTGCATTTCTTAAAGGAAGGCGTTGCACTACACAAGGCTGTCTTCCAAACGCGCTTTTCAAATGGATACTGAAGCCTGTCACAGTCATATTACTTTACCTCCAACATAATAGCATCGTCTAGTGCACGCCAACACAAAAGACAGCCAGGGAAACATCACAACAGGATCAGGGAGAAGAAAAGCCCTCTTTTAACTTTCAAAACTCCTTAAGTTCTCAGAGCACACAGACTTCGGTGTGCCGCTAGCTTACGATGGTGCGTTTGCCTGCTGCTTAGAAGAAGGGTGGAGAGAGAGGAAGTAAAAACAATGTAGTCATTACAGCTCACTTGAGTGTCATTTTGGCAGGCAGTGTTATATATTGCTGCTTGACTTCAGATGTGTAACTGAAATCACTCTGTTGTTGTCTTGTGGCCTAGTGGCTGTTAGGTATAGTTACAAGACACACAAACAAACCAAAAAGATGCCAATTTACTTCCCGACACTGTTCTCCATATTTGAGAATTCCGAAAGCAAAGTGTTTTGATTTTCGCCAAGTGAATAAGGTGACAGAATATGATGGCAGACTACAGTGATCAATCATAGACATTTTGTGGAGGTTGCTCAGTTGTTTTCGGATACAGATCTCACCCAAAACAACAGCACAAACAGCAACAGCTGCCGCAGCAACTAAACCTGCAACAACACCAAAAGGTTTTCTGGGAACAGGATATTGAGCCTGTGTGACAGCCTCTGTGTGCATGTGTGTGTTGTGTGTGCTCAGATTTGATGTCATGACTGTCACAGGCCCTTGAAGCAAGTGGCCTGTGTGTTCGTCAATTCAGTTTGATGTGCCTCTCTCTCACACTCACACACACACACACACACACACACACACACACACACACACACACACACACACACACACACACACACACACACACCTTGTGAGCGCTTGTGTTTACTCATCCTCCGCCTTTGGCATGAAAAACCCAAGCTGTAAATAAAGCAAGGAGGAGACAAAACAAAGAAAATGAGACTGAATGTGAAGACAATAATACCCTTCATCCCTCAAGTCATCTGGCTCAAAAAAAAAATAGTTTCAGCAATAACAGGTAGTGGTAATCTGTGGAGGCCTGATGATATGTGAATAACACAAAATGACCAATTACATTAAACACTTTGGCTTTAATTTCCTGCCTCTGAGGACAATAAATAAACATGGCTTCTACGAAGGCGCGAGTGGAAAGTGCTCTGCTATCAAAGCCATCCCCGAGTTATTTTCTTTGATTAGCTGCCAAGGCCCAGATACGCCCGCCTGTTTCAAGTCATTTGAGGCGTTCAAAATGAAATTATGGAGCATCTCTGCAAGATATTAGTGTTAAAGACCAAGTAGCCCATGGCTACAGTAATCCCCTGTTAATCCTGACCTAATGAGACCAAGCATGAGAGAAGGGGAAACACAGGGTTAAATGGCATTAGTGGGACTTACTGGAGGCTTTCTTAAAGAGTAAATTATAACGGTTTTTACAACAGTGTAATGTAATGTCATGTCAGTAAAAGTGAAACTGGAAAAACAAACACTTTTAATCTACAGACAAAGGACACAAAATCAAATACACAATTTGAGCTGAAAAGATCAGAACAGCTCTTGTGTCATTGATCATTAAACATTTTCATGATTTAATTTAATTTCTGAACTGAATTGTGAATTGTGCTGTATCCTTAATAGACACAATTAGCTGTAGTCAGCCAGACAGTGAAAAAACAAATAAAAGTCTTTTTATTGCAGTTTTTGCAACTCTACATATATTTAGGACAAGATGGTGACACACAATGTTACATATAAGATATTAAATTAATTAAATTCGCAATCTTGTGCGACAATCCCTACTCATCAACCTTCTGAACAAAGCTTCCTTCCAGGCCATGTGATGAACAGCTAATATATTAAAGTGGTATGTACATACATGCTTCTATGGTTATGGGTGGTTAAAGTTAATGTTTGGGTCAAAGTGAGAGTTACAGGTCTAAAAATCCCAAGAGAAAGCACAGACTGAGTGAGAGGCTTTAATTCCTACTGACGCTTATGAGGCCTTTGGTGTGAGTGCACTGTAAGTTACAGCACAACCAAACATTAATTGTTTAAAGGATTTGGGTGGTGAAATAGTTGCAATACACAATAGACAAACAGCATTATGAATTTTGTAAATAATTTTAGTAAGGCTGACTTTTTTTATAGTAAATTTCATGTAATGCAATTACATTAAAAAGTAATAAAATGTAAGTAAATGCTCCCTTTTAAGAGTAGATGGGTTGCTTCAGTTTAAAACTAACCTGGTCCAATGGTGCTCTAACATACTCAGGAACACGGTAATAAGGTACTGTGGTGTGCCAGCGGGGCGGCCAAACTTATCCAAAGATAACACAGCACTCAGCACCCAGATCAGCAGGACACTTCCTCCTCACCCCTCGGATCTTTAATATACACTAATCAGATGTGGGACTGAAGAGAGAGAGAGAAATTGTTAATTATCATACATTATATTAAGTTTTAAAAGGTAAAAAGAAGACGATAAATTAGCCTAACATAAGACAATATAATCAAAGCATTGTGGCGTACATATAAAAAATGTTACGTCCCCAAAAAAAGATGAAATGAGAGAAAAAGAAAAAAAGACACCTACAGAGCAAGAAAGTGTGTGTGTGTCTGTAAGAGAAGGATAAACATGAAGCTTTTAAACCTGAGATTGAGCGCACACTCCATCTTTCAAGGATTCATAAATTAATCACCAGGCAGTGAAAATGCCCAAACACATGAAAGTTAGATGCTGCTCTCTGCTCTGTGTGTGTGTGTGTGTGTGTGTGTGTGTGTATATATATATATATATATATATATATATATATATATATATATATATACACACACACACACAGAAACTATGTCTGTTCCTTGACTGGTAATTAAGCTCATAGCTTTACACACTTGCATGCACACACACCCCCACGTACACATTCAGAGATAACAGATCATACATAAACCCACAGTTAACTAAATGAAAGACCACACTTTTTGCCTCTCTTTTAGATTCTATCTCTCTCACACACACACACACACACACACACACACACACACACACACACACACACACACACACACACACACACAGGGCATGGGCCAACTTCTAGGACTGTCAGGTTAGAGAAGGTCCTTAATTTGTGTGACTCAGTAGAGTTTCAACTGGCTAATGAGATTGGGCTAATTGGTATCGTTACTCTAATCTCCTGAGGCGCAGGACAACACGTTTAAACATATACTCACTGATCACACTTAAAACCTGCCAGCGATGCTAAAGGTCATTAGTGGCTGTGTTCATTTCCAAAGCCATACGATGTAATGGGGAGGGGAGTGCATAAAACACTGTGGAAGTTCACCAGGGTTAAAACATTCATTTGCTAATTCCAGGATGCATGTTGCCAAAAGAAAACACGCTGTAATTACACAGGAAAAAAACAGAACAAGCTAAAGTAACACTCTTAGACATAACCATGGATCTCACTATGCAACCCATTTTCCAGGCAAATTAAAGCATATGTTGTTGCACTGAACACTTAATTTGGCCAATTCCCATATAAACAGATGAGACCTTACATAAGTTCTTAACCCCAGTTAAGTTGAATATACCATTTAAAGAAAAAGACAGATTTATTCATTGTTTTTTTGTGTTTCTTCAAAAGGGTACGCCTGCTTTAAAACACTTTTATTAAATAGTTAGGATGAGTCAAATGCAGAAATGAATTTCCCCACAGGGATTAATAAATGTATACAATTTTGAGACATTTTCTACACATCTATATTCATCGTAGATCTGTGGTGAAAACTGTTAACCAAAACAACTAGAAAACAAATACAATTACAACCAATACCAAGTAAAAAAAATTTTGTACCCACTAGTGGGGGTATTGCTGTAACTTAAGGAGTTGGTGACGACCAAAAACTGAACTCAAAGAGAAAGAAAGTGAATATTAGTGGTATGAATATATTGTTTATATTGATTATGATTATCCTGTCAACGATTTGAATAAATTTAATATCACATGGTTTTCATCAAGAAATTCAAGAAAGTAAAATACATATGGAATCCCATTTTTATTGTATCCGCTCATTCAAAAATATGCTTCCTAAATATAGCAGAGTTTTCACACAGCAGACATTAGACAAAAGGCAAAAACAAAAAAAGCAGCGACTGGAAAATCAACAAGTAACATCAGTAGGCAATAATCAATTATGGTCTGTCACCGCATCGAGGCATAATCACCTAGGTCCGCATTGCGATGTGTCAATGCAATGGTTAATTTCAACATCCCTAATGAATATTGGACTCACATCCACCCGACTGCCAGAAACACAACTCCAAAGAAATGATAATGCTGGATGTGTGAACAAGAAGCTGTTTGCTAACCATTTCATCATATAAACTTAAAAGGTAATCATATGTCAAATTTGTGTTCAGAACTTTGTCCCTGCGTGGCCAAACAAATCAGTTACTGCAGGTGTCAGTACCTTCTGCAGTGATAAGCACTGTCACTTCACAACAAAAAGGTCTCAGGTTGAAATCCCACCAGGGCCAATTGTGTGGAGTATACATGTTCTCCCCCATGATTAATGTGTGCTACCCAAAGAAGTCCATGTTACTGTAGGTAACCTCAGCCTTTGCACTTGATCAAAGCACTAGACTCATAACTGAAGTTGATCTCTTGGGACTGCGCTATTGCTGCTCACTACTCCTAAATAGTTAGGATGAGTCAAATGCAGAAATGAATTTCCCCACAGGGATTAATAAATGTATACATTATCAAGCTTAAGAACTATTCAAAATGCAGCACATACTATATAAATAAATATATGTTATTTCATTTATTTGCTGGCCCTAACATAATGAATGGAGAGCAAGGCCATCAGCATAAGTAGGGTATAAGTCTCCCTTTTGGCTCAGGCCAAGGGGATGGTATGAGGCTGACAGAGTGAAACAAGAACAGTAGCTAATGTTAGCACTAATGTTAGCATTAGTATTAGCAAAAGAGATGAATGGCGCGCCTGGCAGCCAGGCCTCGTCTGTCCACAACTAGAGACAGGTGGGCCCTTAAGCCTGGCTTCAGGTTACTTGGACGAGCCACAATGTGCGTCACATACTCACAAACACACACATTAATACACACACTGAAGAGCAGAAAGCCAGATTCATTTATTCTAGGTCATAACACAGATATACTTTGCTAATGCAGAGGAAATATTTTCTTTTTTCATTATCATTAATAATGCCCTTATTTAGGCCACATTTGATTACATGTAGTTTTTACTGTACAGTAAGCAACAGAGGAGCATTATGTTGCATGTGTTATAGGGCTTTGTGATGTTAAAATATGTAGGGGAAGTTTGCTTTAGCACTGTGGGGGAACCTAAGCTCTGCCACCTGTTTGCCAGATCCAGAAGCTTTATTGAATATTCTTATAAAATCAAAAAAAAATGGGGGGAAGAGAAAATCAAAGCATTTCCTGGCTGCCTGTGGCACAGCTTCTGAAGACTGTCCTATTTTTAGGTTTTGACCTAAAGCAGCAGCCTTCTCTTTTAACCTCACAACTGTGGACCCAGATGTTGCTGGTACAATAAAAACATGAAGCCATCTAACCAACATGGACATTAAACAATACAGTCTCTTAGCTATTAGCTAGCTCCTTTACGCACAAATATACGAGAAAATCGGCCCTGCAAGGTCTGACGATTGTAACTACAGAAAACTAACGGTACTCGTCTGTACTGTAAAATGTGACTAGCTCATTTGAGCTGTGATCAGCTGACTGTTTTCCACATTGTCATTATTATCTCATTAGACATTCAAAGCCTTTCTATTTCCCCCCTGCTACAGAAAATGTTTACCAAGGGATCTGGGAAGAGATGCCATGTTTGCCTTGCAATCAGATCTGAGCTGGAATGTGGGCAGGGGGAAGGCAGGCACAGGCCTTTCTTCCTGCCTTGCTCGCTGGGTGGCTGGCCGGCAGCGGGTGGATAGTAAGGAAGGACCTAGCTCCGAGTGCTATTTCAACCCCCTTCCCAACCCACCTCCCCCTCCACCCACACCCACACCCAGATACACACACTCTCACTCTCCCACCTGTTTCCCTGACTCCCCATCAGATGAGTACTCAAACAAACTGCCCCCTCATGGACACGGTTCGCTCTATGCCTCCTCTAGAGGCATGTCCCTAAATAAAACCTGGCAGCCATAAAGCCAATATAGGTTTTACTGAATGTTCATCCTACTAAAATAGAGAACATAGTTACACAAAGTTCACACTCTGATCTTACACACGTACGTACATGCCTGGTCATCTCCTCATAAAGTACATTAGCATATAGCTACTGTTTCAAAACATACTGCTGCCCCCTGTATGCATTGACTACTTAACCTTTATAAGGAAGAATACAAAAAAGATGAGGTAGAGTGAGTTATTAGTGAGGAATTTGAAAGTGGTGGGTGTGTTTACAACATTAATGCTGTGTTTAATGCTATAGCTGATCCAGGATTTCATATAATAATACTATACGACTGGCGCTTTAACCCCTCTGACAATGTCACAACCTTCTGGCCATGTTCCATAAGGCATAACCAACCTATAATCCATTCACATGATTTTATGAGCAATTTAATTTGTCAGTTATTAAAAGTGACGTCTTCTCTTATAAAATGATAATTAGTATAAGATCACAAGGCATTATGAAATACTACAGAACTTGAAGACCAGCCTTAGATCCGTACTAAAGTATGTAAAGAACACTTGATTATTAGATCATTCATTATAGAGATCATTTCTTTTCACACAACAAATGTTACATTCATAATTCATTTCCAATTCAATTTTTTTGCATTTGCTATTTACTCTTTACTAAAATTGTAGTAGGACTTTCCAACTACCAACTAATTCTCTACAGCAATGTTACTCTCTGTATTATCCTTTTATGTCATCTTTTCAATGTCACAGCCCAAGGTTTTAAAAAGATCCAACATCCTAACAAGTGATGATTGAAATTGAAGGAGAGACTGGGAAAGTGAGGGAGAAAGGAAGGAGAAACAGGAAGAAAGGGAAAATGAGACCCATTGTAAAAGCTCGTCTTGTTAGCACTGTGTCACACGACCGTCCATATATCATCTCCAGGTCTGTCACCTGACCCCCATGTGTCACAGACCCCGGGACTGTCCCCTCAAACACAAGCCCTTCTCTGGTAACCCCTGGGCCCTCTGAATCACCGTCTCCCCCAACTCCCAGTGAGTGTTAGGCAGTACTTTACTGCCTCTAAAAGGCAACTAAAGACCGCTGAGGATTGAGATGAATTACAGCCGGGGGAACTCCTCTAACGAAGGGCGTCCAAATTTACAGCTTTGCCAGCTTTCTTAACTTCATGGATGGAGATAAAGCAGGCCCTGGTTTTGACAGAGCCCTACCAAGAGCACAGCTAAACGCTTGTTAAATCAGCCAAGTAAAAAAGAAGAGGAAAAAAAAACCTTTCGAGTGCTGTCTAAACCTGAATGAAAAGCCTTTTGTAGATCACTCTGTTGGGTTTGTAAAAACAAATGCGCGCTACATCAAGCCAATCATTTATCCGCCAAACAAAGATCAA